>CAUYUJ010014773.1:72500-77500 GCA_963575745.1 Prorocentrum cordatum | reverse complement strand
CTTGCCGTTGCTTGGTATTGCGTGGCATTGCTTGGCATTGCTTGGCGTTGGTTGGCAATTTTCTTGCATTGCGTGGCACCCTGGGGAAACCCTGGGTAACCCCGAGCAGCCCCAGGCAACGCCTCCGACGAAGGACCCCGCACCGGGTTCCTTTCACAGACAAGTAAGAGGGTCTCAGGCAAAGCCTAATTAGGGTGTGTGGTCCTCACCTAAGCGCCACGCACATGGCTGAACAGCGTCCAACAGTTACACGGATAGAGGGCGAGTCGTTTCCAACATGTTCTTATCGCTTGAGATTTCCGCATGCTGAATGGCCAGTGCTTCAGCCAGTGCGAAACAGTTTCATGAGCTGACGGCGGCCCGCTTGAGACTTCAAATGTCTTGACAAAGGGTAACACACATGCGCAATAAGTAGACACACGGAGGGTTGCTTCTTTCCAAGCCGATGTTGTTGCTACTTCTCTGACTTGTGTGACCATTCATCCAGGCACTCCTCACCTAGACGGATGTAGGGCGGCTCATTTTCAGAACGGGTCTCTCGCCTGAATGGCAGATCCATGGGGCTTTCGTCGTTCGCTCCAGCAGTGACGAGAAATCCATGCAAGGATTTTTGAGACGGCAGCTTTGGACGAAATCTATTGCAGCCTCGTGGATGCATCTTGGGCTTATCCACAGTGCTTCGCGGCACCACGTCCGGACAGGCTGGGTTTTCACGTAGGAGGCGATGTTATTTGTGCAGACTGACGAAGGACCGCATTCAGGCCGTCCTGGGCCAGGCGCACCGGGGCACGTTTAGACTTTACCTGGGCCTTCGGAGCTGTCTGGTGGCGTCCCCATGGGAGTATTGGGAGCGGCCCAGACGCCGAGGCACGTTCTCCGACGTTGGTGATACGTTGCGCTGCAGGTCCAACTAGTAAACAGAAGAAACGGGGTTTCACTATAGAGAAAAGACAGGAAAGTATAGTCAGTACGAGGAGGATGATGAGGAGGAGGAGGAACACGACGGGAAGTATGATAGTTCTGGGTAACCCGGATGCTGTAGGATATGTATACCGTTCTCGTGGGATTGCAGGGTTTTGTCAGGAGGAGGCGATGGCGGAGGATAGGTTGTGACGATGACGAGACCACGTAATCAGGACGGACATGGGGAAGAGAGATAGGGGAGCAGGATGATGAGGAGGAAAAGAGGGAGGAAGACGAGGAGGTGGGGGCTTCACGAACCCTTGAGGTTGTCAATGGCGGCTGTGGGCCTCTTGGAGGCAGATTCGTGGTTATCTAGCCACCGTATCCGGGTTGTGGGTCACAGGCCTCTTGGATGCATGTTGAGGTCTCGTAGAAAGCCTCTCGTGAGTTTCTTCGAGGCGGTTTGGGGCTGTTTGGGGGGCTTTGGGGTTCACTTTTGGGCCTCTTGGGGGTCTCTTGGGGCATCCTGGGGGCTTCTTGGGAGCCTGCTGGCGGTCTCCTCGTGGGGCGGCGAGCTTGAAATTTCGGTACGAGCTTCCCCTCTTGGGCCCCTTCTGCAGGTCCTCTTGGGCCGTCTTGGGCGCCTCTTGGGTCGTATCGGGGCCCTCTTGCGTCGTCTTGGGGTCCTTTGGGGGGCATTTTGGGCCGTCTTGACGTGATCTTGGGGGCCTCTTGGGCCGCCCTGCACGTTGTTGATACCAAAGAGGCGAGCATGCTAAAAAGTATGTCTTCCTACAGGATTGGGCCGGGGGTATTCTTGGAGCCCTGTTGGGGCGTATTGGGAACCTCCTGCGCAGTCTTGAGGCCATCCTGGGCCATCTTGCGGCCCTCTTGGGCCGTCCGGGGCCCTCAGGGATTGCCCTCGAGCCCTCTTGAGCCGCCTGGACTGAAGCTTGTGCCGCTGAGCCGCCTGGGGCCCCGGCTGGAAAAGCGCAGCTGGGGGGCCAGCAGCAGAGGACAAAGCCGGCGGGAGGTTCATTAGGTGAGAAAGTTTCGGAAATATTGAGATCAAAGAGTGCTGGAACCACACAAACGCACCCGTCTCTCGGACGTGCTGCGCAGTCCAGGCGTGAATCTGGAGGGCTTCCCCCTCCAGCGCCGTGCCCCCCCCCCGCAGGGTGCTTGCGTGGCCACACTTGGTTGGTGGGTTGGTTGGCTTCCTTGTCGATTGGCTGGTTGGTTGGTTGGTTGGTTGGTGGTGGTTGGTTGGTTGGTTGGTGAGTTGGTAAGCAGAGTGTCCGTCGGTTTTAGTGTTCCGTTGGTCTGGATTTTCCGTCGGTTAGAGGGGGCCTGTCTGTTGGTTGCCTGGCAACCCGGCTGATTGGCTTGTTGTCTGTATTGCTCATTGGCAGTTGGTTTGGGCTGTTTGCTGGCTGGCTGCTTGCGCCTGTTTGGCGTAATCAATTTGAGGTGGTGGCCTCGGCAGCGCGCTTCCATCGTAATCTGCAAGGGTTCGAGGCTTCGAGAGCGCGCACCCCCACGTAGCCATTCACGAAGATTCGTGACCTCGAGCCCCGAGCCGAATTCTCCAGAAACGACGGCGGGGCCGAAAAGCGCCTCCCGGACACAGAATTAACGCAATGCAGAAAATATGTGTTTCTTTCCGGAGGGGGGGGGCGCTTTTGGGCAGCCTCCTTGGGGTCTCTTCGTGGCTTCTGGAGCGCTCACGCGTAGCACTTCACAAGGAACGCAAACTCGTCGTCATTTACGAGGGGATGTGGCCTCGTGAGCGCGAATCTGGCATGCTTTATTTTTTCTTCCTGAGGATTGTGGTTTGGCGAACGCGAGCCTGGCGTAATTTGCAACCCGCTAGGAGGTCCCAAGAGGCCCCCAAGAAGCCCCCAAGAGGCCCCAAGAAGCTTCCAAGAGGTCCCCAGGAAGCCCCAAGAGACCCCCAAGAGGGCCCCAAAACTGCTAAAGACGGCTCCGAGATGGTCGTCGGAGACGCCCCAGAGCCCGAAGGCTGCCCAACAGGGCTCCAAGATTGTCGGAGACGCCCCGACCAAGTTGCACAGCATCAAACGGACAACACGGGAACCAGCAAAGTGCGCTGTAAAACGGCGCAGCGTCAAACGGACAACATTGGAACCAGCATGATGCACCCTTTAGGCATCCTTTCCTTTGTTCTTCTCTTACTCGCAAATCACGCCCACTTGTCCTCCAAGGTCGGGGTTCGTGGCTACATCAGGTTTCTTTGCTGAGAATTGTGGTTTGGCGAACGCGAGTCTGGCGTAATTTGCAAGCACTGTGATCCTGGGAAGCGCGACTTTCACAATGAATCAAAACATACAAACATAAATACATACATGAAATGTAGACTAAAACAAAAAGACTCGTACCTACATGCCTACATACATACACAAATGCATGCATGCATACATACATGCACATACATTCATGCATAGCATCATACATACCTACATACTCTCGATCTCGGTATCGGAACGTGTCTGTGGCCACTGGAGGGGCCACACATACATACATACATAAATGCATACATACACATACACACATACATACATACATACATACATACATACATACATACATACATGCATACATACATACATGCATGCATGCATGCATGCATGCATACATACATACATACATACATACATACATACATACATACATACATACATACATACATGCCTGCCTGCCTGCATGCATGCATGCATGCATACATACATACATACTGACATACATACATACATACATACATACATACATACATACATACATACATGCATGCATGCATACATGCATACATGCATACATGCATACATGCATACATACATGCATACATGTATTCATGCGTACATGCACACATGCACACATGCATACATGCATACATGCATACATGCATGCATACATACATGCATACATACATACGTACATACATGCATGCATACATGCATGCATGCATACCTTCATATATGCATGCATACATACATACATGCGTACATGCATACATATATACATGCGTACACACGTACATGCATGCATACACACATACATATATAGAGCCATATGTATATATATGTATATATGCACCTATACACTTATACACATATATATATATATATATATATATATATATATATGTACATACGTACCTATATGTGTGTGTACTATCTCGGAGCAGGCTGGAGGAGGGCCCAGGAACCGGTGCCACTGGTTTGCTTGGCGGTCGGGCGGTGCCTTGAGGGCTCCAAGAGGGCCCAGAAGGAGCCTCGGACCCCCCCAGAGGCCCCCAAGCTGACCCAAGAGGCTCCCAGAGCGCCCCAGGTTTTCTGGAAGATGGCTGGAGAGCGCACTGAGATGGCCTCTGGACGGGGCACGAGCGCTCGAAGGCCCCCCAAGGGCAACAATTTAGCATTTCCGATGAAAAACGTACATTTTCAGGATATTCGCTTTTCGTTTCTCACAGCGGCCGCGACGTCCCCAGAGGTTCCCAAAATGAGCCCAAGACGGCCCAAGAGGCCCTCAAGAGGGCTGCAAGACGGGCTGAAAAGAGCTTCAAGCAGCATAAGAGAGCCCCAAGACGGCCCAAGAGAGTCCCCAGGGGCCCCGGGGGGGGCCACCAGAGGATCCCTCCATGGTCGGAGAGAGCCCCAAGACGGGCTCAGCGCTCCATGACGGGCGAAGTGGGGCTTGGGACGGTCGAAATGGGCCCCCAGACGGGCCAAAAAAGGCCCCAGAGGACTCCCTCAAGACGGTCCAAGAAGCCGCCGAGAAGGCTCCCCAAGGGCAAGAAAACAGCATTTCCTATGGAGAAGCGTGCATTTCCAGGATATTCGTTTCTTTTGTTCTATCGGCGGCCACGGCGGCCCCAAAAGCTCCCCAATCGGCCCCAGGCGGCGAGAGAGGGGTTCGCCCTTCGTTCCGTCGCAAACTTCAACGATGGCGATCTCGATAACATGCTTGATTTCAGTTTCTTCTATTTAGTAGTGGCAGTAGTGGCAGGAAACCATGGGGGCCAGCCGTGTACAGTGTACATGAATGATGGTTTGGTCTTCGCGCGTCCACCATAGACA
>CAUYUJ010014773.1:0-67500 GCA_963575745.1 Prorocentrum cordatum | reverse complement strand
GCGTGACTGAATCCTCCTGGAGTCTCTTGGGGCTTCCTGGGGCTTCCTCAAGTCTCCTGGGGCTCCTGGGGCCTCCTGGGGCCTCTGGGGCTTCCTGGGGCTTCCTTGAGCCTCTTGGAACTCCTGGGTCCTCTTGCAGTTTCCTGGAGCCGGCTGGGGCCTCTTGGGGACTCCTGGGGCCTCCTGGGGACTGCTCCTCCTTGAGCCTCCTGTGGTTTCCTGAGGCCTCTTGGGGCTTCCTTGGGCCTTCCTTGCGCTTCCTGGGGATTGAGCCTTCTGAGACCTCCTGGGTCCTTCCTGGCGTTTCCTGGGGCTTCCTCGGGCCTCTTGGAGCCTCCTGCTACCTCTTGGGGCTTCCTGTGGCTTCCTGAAGTCTCCTGGGACCTTCTGGGGCCTCCTGGGCCTTCCTGGAGCCTCCTGGGGAGGATTCGTGTCCCAGGAGAGGCCCAATATATAGGAACGCATGTAAAATACTTAGGATTGGAACCACATGAGAAGGACAATATATACGAACAAACGTAAAACACCAAGGATACATGCCCAACAGGACGCCCAATCTATGTGAACATACGTAAACCACATCGGATTGGAGCTACATGGGAAGGACAGTATATCGGAGGTGAGGGGGTGAGATCGAAGTGGAACGGCGAGCCCCCCTACCGAGAAATCGGTTTCGGTTTCGTGTTCGTGCGTGCCGTGCGTGCGGGCGAGGCGAAGCTGCGTGGGCGGGCGAGGAGAAAGTCTCCTCCGGCTGAGGCGCGGCCGGACCAAATCATTCCTCTCCGAGGGTCGGTGCCGCGCGGTGTCCCGCCGGTGTCCCGCCTCCGGCTGAGGCGCGACTGGACCAAATGTTTCTTTTCCGGGGGCCGGTGCCGCGCGGTGTCCCGCCGGTGTCCCGCCAGTGTCCCGTCGGTGTCCCGATGATGATGATGATGATGATGATGATGATGATGATGATGATGATGATGATGATGATGATGATGATGATGATGATGATGGTGATGATGATGATGATGATGGTGTCTTGATGATGATGATGATGATGACGATGATGATGATGATGATGATGATGTCGATAATGTTGTTGATGATGATGATGATGATGGTGATAGTGGTGATGATGATGGTGTCCCGATGATGTTGATGATGATGATGATGATGCTGGTAATGATGATGATGATGATGATGATGATGATGATGATGATGATGATGATGATGATGATGATGATCATGATGATCATGATGGTGATGGTGATAGTGATGGTGATGATGATGGCAATGGTGGGGATGATGATGGTGTCCCGATGATGATGATGATGATGATGATGATGATGATGATGATGATGATGATGCTGATGCTGATGCTGATGCTGATGTTGCTGATGATGATGGTGTCCCGATGATTACGATGATGTTGATGATCCTGATGATGTGTTGATGAGATGATGATGCTGATAATGATGACGAAATGATGATGATGGTGTCCCGATGATGGTCGTCATGATGAGGTTGATGATGATGATGCTGTTGATGATGATGGCGATGATGATGGTGTCCTGATGATGGTGATGTTGATGCTGATGATGACGATGATGGTGTCCCGATGATGATGATGATGATGAAGATGATGATAATGATGAGGTGATGATGATGTTTTTGATGAGGGTGGCCCAATGATGATGGTGATGCTGATGTTGATGATGATGGTGCCCCGATGATGATGATGGTGATGATGATGATGATGGTGACGATGATGATGGTGTCTTGATGTTGATGATGGTGATGGTGACGATGATGGTGTCCCCATGATGATGGTGGTGCCTCGATGATGATGATGATGATGATGCTGTTGATGTTGTTCATGATGATGATGATGAGATGATGATGATTATGACGGTGGTGTTCCGATGCTGATGATGATGGTGCCGAGATGATGATGGTGTTGATGATGATGATGATGGTGACGGTGATGGTGCCCCCATGATGATGATGGTGGTGCTGATGATGTTGATGATGGTTGTCATGAGGTGATGAGGATGATTATGGTGTTTCGATGATGATGCTGATGATATTGGTGACGTTGATGACGATGATGTTGATGATGATGACGTTGATTGTGAGATCGATTGTGCGATCAATAGTGGGATCGATATTGAGACCGAATGTGTGATCGATGGTGCGATCGATAGTGGGATCGATAGCGAGATCGATTGTGAGATCGATAGTCAGATCGATTTTGATATCGATCGAATGAAATAGATCGAGTGAGATCGATTGTGCGGTCGATCGAGTGAGATCGATCGAGCGAGACCGATAGTGAGACCGATAGTGAGATCGATAGTCAGACCGATCGAGTGAGACGTTGCCCCCCCCCCCCCCCGAACCTCCTTATCACCAGAAGGGTGGTCGTATAGGTAGGAGCTTTCGTAAAACACTAAGGAGTCGTGCCCCAGGGGAGGCCTGATCTACAGGAACATCAGTAAACACATGGGATTAGAGCCGCTCCTGGGGCCTCTTGGGGCCTCCTGGGGCCTCCTGAGGCCTTTTGGGGTCTCCTGGCGCTTCCTGTGGCTTCCTGAGGCATCCTGGGCCTTCCTAAGGCCTCATGGAACTTCCTGGGGCTTCCTAGCGCTTCTCGAGGGGAGCCTCTTGTGGCATCCTGGGGCTTCCTGGAGCATCCTGGGGCTTCCTGGAGCCTCCTTGGGCGGGCCTCCTGGGGAGGATCCGCCCACGATTCTGGCAACCCATACAGGCAACCCGCTTGAGAAGTCCTCGCAATCTAAGCCTTCTGGGGTGCGAATGCCAGCGCCTGCACTCGACTAGTCTGGCCACCAACACAAGCAACACGTTCGAGGCATCCTCGCAATCTGCCCCCCCCCCCCCTCTGGGGTGCGAACACCAGCGCCTCGCACGAGACATCCTCCAAGTCTGCTCCGAAAATAGAGGATGTTGGATCAGTAAACACGCAATACGCTCGAGGCATCCCCGCAATCTGGGAGCGAACGGAGACCGTGCGACACCCCTGGCGCCCCCCCCGTAGGAGTGTCAAAACAAGAAAAGCCGCTCGAGACATCCTCAGAATTTGCTCTGAGCGCACACGAGTCTGGCCACCAAAACAGGCAACGCGCTCGAGACATCCTCGCAATCTGGGCCCCTTGGAGTGCGACAATCAGCGCCTCGCACGAGACATCCTCGAAATCTGCTCCGAAAACTAAGGATGCTGAGCATGCAAACAGGCAAACCGCTTGACACATCCACGCAACCTGGGCGCGAACGGAGGCCGTGCAATACCCCTGGCGACCCCCTCTTAGGAGGCGCCTCGCACGAGACATCCTCAAAATCTGCTCCGAAAGCGGACGATGTTGAGCACGCAAAGGGGCAAGCCGCCTGAGACATTCCCACAATCTGGGCGCGAACGGAGGTTGTGCAATACCCCCTGGCACCCCCCCTTAGGAGTGCTAAAACCAGCAAGCCGCTCGAGACACCCTCATCATCTGCTCATCGTCATCATCATCATCATCATCATCATCATCATCATCATCATCATCATCATCATCATCATCATCATCGTCATCGTCATCGTCATCGTCATCGTCATCATCATCATCATCATCATCATCATCATCATCAGCATCAGCAGCACCATCATCATCATCATCATCATCATCATCATCATCATCATCATCACCGCATTCATCCATCCTTCACCATCACCATCATACTCACATCGTACTCTCACCAGACCATGGTCATCGTCATGACAACCCTCATCATTGTCTAGTGCAGAGAGGGAGAAGGGGAGGGGCTGGTTCCGGCGCAGTCAGATAATGATTATTCACTGCGTGGAGCTCCCCATATGTGCATCTATTCGCATGGACCTGTCCGCCGTGAATGTTTAGGCGCAAGAGTTTTCGAATTTCAACGGGCTTGAGTTGTGACGGTCTGGTCATGAATCTAATTGCGAATGAATTGGAGTGTGCATGAGCCTCAGTAGTTCGAGCGCGTCTCTGCGCATGAGCCTGGGGCCTCCTGGGGCCTCCTGAAACCTATTGGGGCTTCCTGGGGCTTCCAGGAGCCTCTTGGGGCCTCATGGGGCCTCCTGGTACCTCCTTGGGAGGATTCGCGCCCTAGGAGAGGCCCAATATATAGCAACAGACGTGCATAAAACATTGCGGATTGGAGCCACAGGAGAAGGGCAATACAAAGCAACACACGTAAAACACAAAGGACTCTTGCAGGCCCAATATGTAGGAACATAAGTAAAAGCATCTTGGATTGTGTACACAGGAGATGGACAATCTATAGAAACATACGTATAACATCAAGGATTCGTGCTCCAGGTGAGGCCCAATATATAGGAGCTTACGTGAAACACATGGGATTGGAGCCACTCCTGTTGCCTTCTGAGGCCTCCTGCTCCTGGGGCCTCTCGGGGCCTCCTGTTGCCTTCCGAGGCCTCCTGGCGCTTACTGTGGCCTCCTGGAGCCACTTGGGACATCCTGTGGCCTCTTGAGTCTTTCTGTGGCCTCCTGATGCCTCCTAAGACCTCATGTGGCCTCCTGGGGCCTCCTGGAGCTTGTTGGAGCTCCCTGTGGCATCCTAAGGAGAATATGTGCCCACGAGTCTGGCCACCCAAACAGGCAAACCGATCGAGACATCCTCAACATCTGGCCCACCTGGGGGGTGAAAATGAGCGCCTCGCTCGAGGCATCCTCCAAATCTGCTCCGAAAGCGGAGGTTGTTGAGGACCCAAACAGGCAAACCGCTCGAGACACCCCCGCCATCTTGGCGCAAACGGAGGCCGTGCAATACCCCTGGCGGCCCCCCCTCAGGAGGCGCCTCGCACGAGACATCTTCAACATCTGCTCCGAAAGCGGAGGATGTTGAGGACCAAAACAGGCAAACCGCCTGAGACATCCCCGCCATTTGGGCGCGAACGGAGGCCGTGCAATACCCTTGGCGGCCCCCCTAGGAGTGCTTAAACCAGCAAGCCGCTCGAGAAATCCTCATCATCTACTCATCATCATCATCATCATCATCATCATCATCATCATCATCATCATCATCATCATCATCATCATCATCATCATCATCATCATCATCATCATCATCATCATCATCATCATCATCATCATCACCATCATAATCATAATCATCATCATCATCATCATCATCATCATCATCATCATCGTCATCGTCATCGTCATCGTCATCGTCATCGTCATCATCAGCATCATCATACTCATCATACTCATCCATTATTCACCATCACCATCATACTCACATCATACTCTCACCATACCATGGTCATCATCATGACCATCATCATCATTGTCTAGTGCAGAGAGGGAGGAGGGGAGGGGCAGAGAGGGAGAAGGGGATGGGTGGTCCGGCGCGGTCGGAGAATTATTCACTGCGTGGAGCTCCCCATATGTGCATCTATTCGCATGGACTTGTCCGCCGTTTTAAATATAAATGGGCTTCAGTTCTGACGGTCTGGTCATGAATCTAACTGCGAATGAATTGGAGTGTGAATGAGCCTCAGTAGTACGAGCGCGTCTCTGCGCATGAGCCTGGGGCCTCCTGGGGCCTCCTGAAACCTACTGGGGCTTCCTGGGGCCTCCAGGAGCCTCTTGGGGCCTCCTGGGGCCTCCTGGGACCTCCTAGGGAGGACTCGCGCCCCAGGAGAGGCCCAATCTATAGCAACAGACGTGCATAAAACATTGCGGATTGGAGCCACTGGAGAAGGGCAATCTATAGGAACACACGTAAAACACCAAGGACTCGTGCCCCAGGAGACACTATACAGGACCATAAGTAAAGCATTTAGGATTCTGTACACAGGAGAAGGACAATCTATAGAAACATACGTATAACATCAAGGATTCGTTCTCCAGGTGAGGCCCAATCCATAGGAGCATACGTAAAACACATGGGATTGGAGCCACTCCTGTTGCCTTCTGAGGCCTCCTGCTCCTGGGGCCTCTCGGGGCCTCCTGTTGCCTTCCGAGGCCTCCTGGCGCTTACTGTGGCCTCCTGGGGCCTCCTGTGGCTTCCTGAAGCCTCCTGGAGCTTCCTGGGGCCTCCTGAAGCCTCTTGGGACATCCTGTGGCCTCTTGAGTCTTTCTGTGGCCTCCGGATGCCTCCTGGGACCTCATGTGGCCTCCTGGGGCCTCTTGGAGCCTGTTGGAGCTTCCTGTGGCATCCTGAGGAAAATCTATCCCCACGTGTGTGTCTGGCCACCAAAACAGGCAAAGCGATCGAGACATCCTCAAACTCTGGCCCACCTAGGGGGTGAAAATGAGCGCCTCGCTCGAGACATCCTCCAAATCTGCTCCGAAAGCGAAGGATGCTGGGACAGAAAACAGGCAAACCGCTTGAGACATCCCCACAAAACGGCCGCGAACTGGACTGCGCAATACCCCTCAGCGGCCCCCCCTAGGGGGGTGAAAATGAGCGCCTCGCCCGAGACATCCTCTAAATCTGCTCCGAAAGCAAAGGATGCTGTGACAGAAAACATGCAAACCGCTTGGGACATCCCCACAAAACGGCCGCGAATGGGATCGTGCAGTACCCCTCGGCGGCTCCCCTGAGGGGAGTGAAAATGAGCGCCTCGCTCGAGACGTCCCCAAAATCTGCTCCGAATTCGAAGGATGTCGTAACAGAAAACAGGCAAACCGCTCGAGACATCCACACAAAACGGCCGCGAACTGGACCGTGCAATACCCCTTCGGCGGCCGCCCTTAGGGGGGTGAAAATGAGCGCCTCGCTCGGGACATTCTCCAAATCTGCTCCGACAGCTAAGGATGCTGTGACAGAAAACAGGCAAACCGCTTGAGACATCCCCACAAAACGGCCGCGAACGGGACCGTGCAATACCCCATCGGCGGCTCCCTTTAGGGGTGCTGAAACCAGCGCCCCGCCTGAGACATCCTCACAATCTGCTGTGTGTTGAGTAAGTGAGACAATGAGAAGGTCTGAGTATGGGTAAGTCTGGGTATGAGTAAGTCTCAGCACGAGTAAGTCTGAGTATGAATAGGTTTGAGTATGAGTCGGCTTAAGTATGAGTAAGTTAATAAAATCAGGTCTGAATATGAGTAAGTCTGTGTATGAGTAAGTCTAGGTATGAGGAGGAGGAGGAGGAGGAGGAGGAGGAGGAGGCGTCCGAGTAATAATTACTCGACGCGGGGCTCCCCATATGTGCATCTCATTCTCTTGGTACGTCTTTCTATTGCTATCTGTCAATGAGCGCCTGTGTGTGAGGGCGAACCGCTCGCTCGAGACATTCCCACAGTCTGCAAGCATGAGTGCGACCAATAGCAAATCTGAGAGCGACTGATTCTGAGTGTGAGTTAATCTGGGTGCGATTGAGCCTGGGTTTGAGTGGGTATGCGTGTGAGTGAATATGAGCGCGAGTGCGTCTGTGTGCGAGTGGGTCTGAGTATGGACGAATCTGAGTGTGAGCCAGTCTGTGATTGAGCGGATCGTAGCATGATGAGTCTGAGCATGAGTGAGTCTGGGCTTGAGTGGGTCTGAGTGTGAGAAAAAGTGTATGTTAATGAATCTGAGCGCGAGTGAGCCGAGTGTGATTGGGTATGGATGTGAGGCAGTCTGAGTCTGAGTCGGTCTGCGTTTGAGCGGACCGAAGGATGATGAGTCTGAGCAGGAGCGAGTCTGAGTATGAGTGGTTCTGAGCGTGAGTCTGAGTGCGAGTAAGTTTAAGTATGGATATGAGCGAGTCTAAGTGCGAGTGAGCCTGCCTGAGCCTGCGTGTGATGTGCGAGTCTAAGTCCTCCTCCTCCTCCTCCTCCTCTTCCTCCTCCTCCTCCTCCTCCTCCTCCTCCTCCTCCTCCTTGGGAGTGCTGAAACCAGCAAATCGCCTGATACATCCTCCCAAAACTGCTCCGAAAACGACAGATGCCCAGCAGCATAACTGCCAAACCGCCTGAGACATCCCCGCAAGCTGGGCGCGAACGTCCTCCAAGTCTGCTCCGACAGCGAAACATGTTGGAAGAGAAAACGGCCAAATCGTCTGAGACATCCCCACAAAATCCCGCGAAAGGGGCCAAGTGAAATACCCCCCCGCCGCTCCCCTTAGAGTGCTGAAACCAGCGAATCGCCTGAGACATCCTCCAAATCTGCTCCGAAAGCGACACATGTTGGAAGAGAAAATGGCCAAACCGCTTGAGACATCCCCACAAAATCCCGCGAAAGGGGCCAAGTGAAATACCCCCCCGCCGCTCCCCTTAGAGTGCTGAAACCAGCGAATCGCTTGAGACATCCTCCAAATCTGTTCCGAAAGCGAAACATGTTGGAAGAGAAAATGGCCAAACCGCCTGAGACATCCCTACAAAATCCCGCGAAAAGGGGCCGAGTGTAATACCCCCCCGCCGCTCCCCTTAGGAGTGCTGAAACCAGCGAATCGCCTGAGACATCCTCCAAACCTGCTCCGAAAGCGAAACATGTTGGAAGAGAAAATGGCCAAACCGCCTGAGACATCCCCACAAAATCCCGCGAAAGGGGCCGAGTGCAATACCCCCCCCGCCGCTCTCCTTAGGAGTGCTGAAACCAGCGAATCGCCTGAGACATCCTCCAAATCTGCTCCTGAGTGATGAGTGAGTCTGAGTGATGAGTGAGTCTGAGTGATGAGTGATGAGTCTTAGTCATGACTGAGTCCGAGTGATGAGTGAGTCTGAGTGATGAGTGAGTTTGAGTGATGAGTGGGTCTGAGTGAGAGGAGTGGTGTGTTCTCTCTCTCTCTCTCTCTCTCCTCCGGCGCGGTCCGCCAACAACAAGAACCCCATACTTAGGATATGGGGAACAAGAACCCCATCTTAGGATATGGGGAATAACAAGAACCGCATCCTTTGGATATGGGGAAGAAGAACCCCATCCTTTGGATATGGGGAATGAACTGACGCTTCATCTTGTTGATGCTTGCGTGGTAGGCGCTACTTCAATGTTGGCACGAGAGATTTGGTCCAGACGCAGGGGTGTCCGAAACCTGGCAACACCGTCGCAGCTGGAAGAACGCACGGTTCTGACAAGAGTCCGAAGTACAGGGGTCGTGGCCTCGGGAGCGCGCGTATGCTGCATTGTATGTGTCCATTGGCCTCCCCCGCCCAGGAATTCAGATTACATTATTCTAGCGTGGTTAGCGGTTCCTTCTCAGGTTCCCGCATCGCGCAGATTTCAGTCATTACCGCAGTGGAATTTGAAAGGAGAGAATTTGTCATGATAACTTGGGATTAGAAGTGGCGTCTCCTCCTCCATTCTTTTTTATATAGGTACTTACTCCCCGTCACATCCCGAGGCCGGTTGAAAGAGCGGGGCGGGTGTTTCGCTTGAGTTCCTCGAGCAGTTTATCATTGAGAAACTTGAAATTTGCAGCAGCTTCACGGATGGAGGGCGGCCCGCTTTCAAAATGTGGTTCTCGCCGTAGCTCCGAGCACATTCGGTTTAAAGTTTACAGGAGGATCACGGATGGAGGGCGGTCTGTTTTCAAATGTTGTTCTTTCTTTAACGCCGCACGCATTCATTGTAAAGACTTGCAAGAGTTTCGCGGATGGCGGGCGGTTTCTTTTCGAAATGTGGATATCGCTTCAGCGCCGCGCACATGTGTTGAAACAGTTGGCACGGACTTCACGGATGGAGGGTGGCTCCTTTTCGAAATATAGCTCTCGCCCCAGCGCCGCACGCATTCGTTTTAAATGTTCGCAAGCGGTTCAAGGATTCAGGGCGGCTCCTTCTCAGAATGTGGTTTTTGCCTTGGCGCCGCACGCATTCCTTTTTTGTTTTACGTGTGCAAGATGATCACGGATGGAGGGCGGTCCGTTTTTTTATTGTGGTTCTCGCTTTAGCACCGCGTACATTCATTGTAAGCGCTTGCAAGAGCTTCACGGATGGAGGTTTCAAGATGTGATTCTCGCTTCAGCGCCGCGCACATTCGTTGAAACCGTTCGCAAGAGCTTCACGGATGGAGGTCGGCTCCTTTTCAACATGTGGATCTCGCCTCAGCGCCGCGCGCATTCGTTTGAAAAGTTTGCAGGATATTCGCGAATTCAGGGTGGTTCCTTGTTCAACATGTGGTTTTCGCTTTAGCGCCGCGCACATTCTTCTTAAGAGTTTGCAGGAGTTTAAATGATTCCCATGGTTAACGTCCCAGAACACTCGTGTTGACGCGATGTCGGAACGTCAGGGCGCAACAGTCACGTTGATTCGTGGTGTTGAAGTCCCAGGGAGGGTGTTCTGGCACGATTCGGGATCGCCAAGACGCTTCAGTAACGGTGATTCGCGGCGTTGGAGTCCCAGGAATGGCGTTATGGCGCAACTCCAGATGTTCAAACGGTTGTCTTCCAACGGGGCATTTCTTTCAGTGAAAGCGAATCCGTGTAGGAGCCTATGAAGCTGAAACTTGGAGGGAAGGTCTATTGCAGTATCGTTGATGAGTCTTCGGCCTACACTGGTCCTCCTTCTCCTCCTCCTCCTCCTCCTCCTCCTCCTCCTCCTCCTCCCCCTTTCCTTCCATCTGTCGGCCAGAGCTTGATCATCGGGCCGCTGGTCGAGCTTGCCCGTCGACCGCTAGTGACCGTCCGTCGTCGGGCGGGCCCTCGATCAGCAGGACGCCCTGCACCTTCGGAGGGATCGGGCCAGCCGGACAGGTGTCGGAAACAATTAAGCAACACACTCACGCGTAACGTATGGTGTGAACTCGTGCCCCCTCCCCCCGAAGGCAATGTTGGGCTCGGATCTCCCGAGTTTGAGTGTCGAACCAGTGATGCGTATGCGTGCAAATTGTGAATTGCGGGGGGGGGAGGGAAGTGTTGCTTCATTTTTCCTTCAACCGGATCAGAATGCGGCATGCTCGCGCCACTCCTGGCAACGGCTGGGCGCAGCTCGAGAAATCTGCCAGGATAGTATTCGGGAGGGATCCAGGAATCAGTTTTGTGCGAACGTGGCCCTGACTTCCCGCCGCCTCGACGCGGCGACGACGCTGGCGCAGACGTTCAAGGTCGAAGAAACCCTGGGGGCGCACAGAGAGCAACCCGCGGTGCGAAATTTCCGGACGGAAGCTGGGATCAGCAGCCTCTTATGGGGATCTCCAGAGGGCATGGTTAACGGCCGAGCGGACTGCGCGGAGGCAGAAACCAGAGCCTGCATCGTCGAGGCAGGTGCTTGCCGCGAGGATCGGACGGAGTGTTTCCGAGGCCTCTGTCCAATCGCCCACCTCCGCGGATCAGGCCGGAGAGGAGGAGCAGGATGATGACGCGAGCATGTTCGGCGGCAGCGGGGGGTATCGTCTCCGCATGCGCTCCGGCTACGGCGTGTTGCCGAACCGCCGGAATTCCAGCGCGAGCGACGGCAGCGCCCTCACCAGGGGCAGCCTCTCCCGGCGACCGAGCGTGGTGCGCAAGATGAGGAGTCGGCTACGCGTAAGAGTGGCCTTTCGCTGGAGTGACCCTTTGGTGCGGGCCCACAGGCCACGGGGGTCCCGCCAGCACTGGCCGGCGCGCTGGGATTGCTTGGATTTCACTTTTGTTGCGGCCCCTTGAAGCCACGCACCAAAGGTCGCTCTTCTCGGAGGCCAAGAGGTTGACACCAACACCAATATCGGCGGCGTACCTCCACGGAGGGAAGATGTTCCCGATCTCGGTGATGCTGGTAATGTTCGGGCTTCCTAAGGGCCGAAATCTGACCACCAACACCAAAATTTAGGGTCATCTTCCACTGGTGGAGGCAATCCAGCCCAGTTCCAGGCCTCCAGTCTTGCCTAGGGTCACTCTTGAAGCGCAGCTGCAGGAGGCGGCCGACGTACATGCTGGATGCGGCCATTCAGGGCGGTCGGGGGGCACCGAACGTGCACCAACACGGACCTTGGCCAGGCCAACAGCAGGCCCTGGATTGGTGTGTACGCCGTCCTGGCCAAGCCAGGAGGGCGTTTGCACCGATCCCGGGCCAGCGATGGGCCAGGCCTAACTCGGAGTTGATGTACTGGGCGTCCTCCCCAGGAGGAGAGGAGGCAGCGCAGGTCCCCTTGACCAGGTTCCGCGCGTGGAATCCGGACTCCAGGTCCAGGACGTTTTACAATTTCCTCACCGTGCTCGTTTTGCTGTACGATGCGTTCGTTCTTCCAATCATGGTGGCTTGGGACTTTGATCACACCAGTAACCCTGTGCTCTTCGGTGTCCTGGCCACCAGCATATTCTGGACCATCGACCTGCCGTTGTGCTTCATCACTGGCTTCCGCGATAAGGGAGCGATCTTGAACCTCGACGTGCGGGCATGTACTCGCCGCTACCTCTCCAGTTGGTTCGCAGTGGACCTGCTCGTTGTTGTGAACGATTGGGTGTCTGAGCTCGAAGGGTCCTTGCGCAACTTGCGCTTCCTGCGATTGGTCCGGATCGTGCGCGTTGGGAAGCAGTCCGTGCGTGTATACGGTTGGGCACAGAAGCTAAAGGTGGCGATTCATTCCGAGGAGTTGCATCTCGCTTCGGACGTTCTGCTAATATTTCTCGCCATTCTCTGGGCGAACCACGTTGTTTGCTGTATCTGGTATGCCATCGGCAGGTACGCCGAGCCAGATACAGGTTACACGTGGCTCAGCGAGCCCGAATACTCTGCCGCAGGCTTCCATTATGAGTACTGGACAAGCCTTCACTGGGCTTTTACGCAGATGACCCCAGGTTCCATGGAGGTGTTCCCTGCTAGCACCGACGAGCGTATCTTCAACGTCGCAACATTGTTCTTGGGCTTGCTGTGTGGAAGCACTCTGGTGGCGACCCTCACGTCGATGATGACCCAGTACAAAATCCGATTGCAAGGCTCGGCCGACAAATTCAACAGACTGCAGAAGTTCTTGGCGCAGGAAGAGATAGACCAAGGCTTAGCTATGGCTATCAAACTGCAGGTGAAGGTGAGGCTGGCCGAGACCGAGCAGGTGAGACAGCAAGACGTCGAGTACCTCAACTTGGCGCCGAAGTCACTCCAGGAGTCGTTGTGGCATTTTCGATGCATGAAGAAGATGTCGGACCATGTGCTCTGGAACGCTATGAACAGATTCGACTCGGGCTCGATCCATGCGGTCTGCTACAGGAGCATCGTTGAGACGAAATTGGACAAGGAGGACCTTCTCTTTGAGGATGGCGCGGACGGGGATTCCATGTACTTTGTCTCCTCTGGCCAGCTCAAATACCGCCCCGGCGAGCTGGCTGCGGAGGTCGATCTACCAGATGTCCATCCGCGCCTGTTGGTGAAACCTGGAGGCTGTCAAGATAGACAAATTGTGCGTATTCCTTTGCTCCTCCTCCTCCTCCTCCTCCTCCTCCTCCTCTTCATCCCTCTCTTTCTTGTACTCCTCCTCCTCCTCCTCCTCCTCCTCCTCCCCCTTCTCCTCCTCCTACTCCTCCTCCTACTCCTCCTCCTCCTCCTCCTCCTCATCCTTCTGGTCACACCCATGTTATCAGCAGCGCTTCGCGGTGGCACCACGTCCAGACAGGCGGGGGGCTCACGGAGCAGCCCAAGTCGCTTGGGCTTTTGTGGGCCGGCCAGGGGTAGCATCGAGGCCGTCCTGGGACCGCGAGGCTCTCCGAGGCGCTTTTCGCTCTTCAGGCCGTTTGGTGACGTCCCTCTGTGAAAGAAACAAGTTTGCACCACTTGGGCGGCACGACAACTGATGATGCGACCCCTCCGCCCCCGACCTTAGCCTTAGCATTGAGAATGGACGCGCACACTGAAATAAAGTGTGTATCTTTATTTGTTCGAAAGGCCCCGGGAGATGTCACAACTATCAATATTAAAGTCGAGGGCTCGGGGAAGCAGCAGTGCCATTCGATTCGCAGCTCAAGCCGAAGTGGTGCAAGCATTTTTCTTTCAATGGCCATGTCTGAACCTTGGGCAATTTTGAGCTGCCTGGATGCTGAGGCACGTTCTTCGATGTGGGTGATCCTTTGTGCTGCGGGTCTGGCTAGTAAGCAATGCGTAGAAGGGGATGTGTATCGGGGAGGGTGAGAGAGAGAGAGAGACAGACAGACAGACAGACAGACAGACAGACAGACAGACAGACAGACAGACAGACAGACAGACAGGCAGACAGACAGACAGACAGACAGACAGACAGACAGACAGACAGACAGACAGACAGACACACAGACAACATAGGAAACATGCACGCAGGACAGCGCAGACAGGACGAGGAGCGAGAACACGACAGGAAGCACGACCTCAGGGCACCCGAAGGTTGCCTGGGATAGTCAAAGCGTGTTCGTGTTCGGGGGATTCTGTCGGTTTTTGCCGGGAGGAGGCGGGGGCGGAGGATGGGGAGTGATGGGTGAGGGCCCACGTAATGAGGGCGGAAATATGGTTGAGAGACGAGAAGGAGGAGGACGAGGAGCAGGCGTAGGAGGATGACGAAGAGGAGGAGGAGGAGGAGGAGGAGGAGGAGGAGGAGGAGGAGGAGAAGGAGGAGGATTTCTGGATATTTCAGGCAATCATTGGCTGACGTGGGGCCTCTTGGGGGCATGTTTGGGGTATCGAAGACGCCTACGGCGAACCACCGCCGTCCCCTGCCATTCAGAAGTGCCTATGCGGCCAAGCCTTGGGTCAAATATTGGCCAATGCATTAGACTACGTGTTCCCCCCAGCCGTTAGGGAAACCCTTGGGGAACACTTGTGGGAGTGAAAAAACTGTTAACAAAAGTGGCACAGGGATGGAAACCATAACAATGTTGAATCAGACCAGGCGGGGCCCGTCGCATCAAGTGACGTCCGCATGTCAACGTTACGGAAGAACGTCTCGTCTGCACCGCGCGGTGCATGTTAGCCATCTGATTGTAGGAACGAAAGCGCAAGGCAAACGTGGCGGGGGTCCTGTGAAGGATTAACTTGGAAGAGCACCCGGGCGTTAAGTGGCATCCGCCTCCCAATGTTGCCACCAGGCGCGCAAGCCAAAGGTCCATGAGCTGGCTCATGGTGCACGCCTGCGCACGCTGCCAATATTGAAAGGCGAGTCTCACTTAATGTTCCTATTTGGGCATTGCCGCCTGTAGACCTTTCATGGTGATCGTCTTGTTGATTTTGTCATAACTGTTTCCCGGCTGCTCTGAGCGTGCTGGCGGCACTTGCTTCACAGCGTCGGCAACCTGTGCCGCTCGGGCAGATGGAATGGGAGGCGCGCGATCCCTGATAAACAAAGGGGTATTTGGCTGGCCGCCGTGGTCTGTCGTGGCTTCCCTGGGAGGGTAGGAGAGGGAATTGCGAAAAGGGAGCAAAACGATGAGCGGGGAGGAGCAGGAGATTAGAAGGATGAGGAAGAGGCGAGCGAAGATATCGATGATGTCTCGGTGGAGGGGCGGGAGAGGAAGAGGGAGAGAAGGGAAAGGGCGAAGGGGGGAGACGAGGGAGATGACGGTGATGATGAGGATGACGATGAGCAGGATGAGGGTAAGGCTTGGGAAAAAGACGAAGAAAAAGATGCGGATGAGGGCGTCCGAAAAGTGGACGCCTCATTGATCCGCCCCTGCACGGAGGAGCTAATGAGGATACGGACGATTACGTTGGTAATGTTGTTACTGATGTTCCTGATGATGCTGGTGACGATGATGGTGATGATGATGAGCATCATCACCAGCATCGTTATCATGATACCCAGGCCGATGACGAAGACGATGGCGACTCTGATGTTGAAACTGGTGATGCTCATGATGGTGCATATGATGACGAGGGAAAGGATGCAGATGATGGCATCCAAGAAGATGATGTCCCCCCTATTCACCCCTGCACTCAGGAAGGGGTGAAGACGCGGATGATGAAACTGATAGTGATGTCGGCGCCGATGCCGATGCCGATGGCGAGTCGGATAATGAAAATATTGCTGATGGTGGTGATGATACGGATGATGATGACGATGATGATGATGCTGATGATGACCATGACCACGAGGATGGAGATGCTGATGGGATTGGCCATGATGCGAATGATGCTGGTGGTGGTGCTGCTGATGCTGAACAGGATGTTCATGACGATGCCGATGATGAAGGGGATGCGAATAAAGACGATGATAGTGATGACGACGATGATAATGATAATGATGATGATGATGATGATGATGATGATGATGATGATGATGATGATGATGCTGATGCTGATGCTGATGATGCTGATGATGATGATGATGCTGATGCTGATGATGATGATGATGATGATGATGACGATGATGATGATGATGATGATGATGATGATGATGATGATGATGAGGAGGAGGATGACGACGATGATGATGATAATGGAGAGGAGGAGGAGGAAAAGAAGGAAGAGGACGAGGAGGAGGAGGAGGAGGAGGAAGAGGAAGAGGAAGAGATAGAGGAGGAGGAGGAGGAGGAGGAGGAGGAGGAGGAGGAGGAAGAGGAGGAGGAGGAGGAGGAGGAGGAGGGGGAGAAGAAGGACGCACGGGTGGGGAGGGACAAGAAGATGGGAAAGGGAAAAGGAAACGGAGAGAGAGGGCCAAAAGGGGAAGTTCAGGTTGAGATGAGAGGGAAAGGACATGGAGAATGAGGAGGAGGAGGAGGAGCAGCAGCAGCAGCAATAAGGAGCAGAAGAGGAAAGGAGGGAGGGAGAGGGAGGGAGGACAGACGAAAAGGGGATTAGAGCGGGCCAGAGGAGAGGAGGGGGAATGACGAAAGGGGCTTTCACCACTGCCGCGACCGATTTTTGGGCCCAGGAGCGGGGAGTTCAACCCGCGGCGCCTTCCGAGCACTCGTATTCTTTCTCGGGCGCAAGCCTGCCCGACAGGGGGCACGGGCACCGTTCCACGACTTCCACGGGTGTCTTTGGCCCGCGGGCTGGCGGCGGAAGTTGCGATAGCCGAGTGGTATTCGAAACGCGATGTCCCGGAACACGCAAGGGGGGCCGGGGCGACGACGGAGGGGGCAAGGATCCAGGCTCTCGCGGCCAAGCCTTGAACCCAGCTGATCGGCGAAACGGGCACGCCACGGCCCTTGGCCCGCGCGGGCGCGAGGTTGTCGGGCGTGCCTTTCCGGGCCACGGCTCGTTGGCGCAATCCGACCGAGGGGGCCGCCTCTCCGCCCCCGCCCGCCGCTTCCTCCTCGTCCTCGTCCTTCTATTCCTCTTCCTCCTCCTCTTCCTCCTCCTCCTCCCCTTTCCCCCCGCGTCCTTCTCCCCCATCCCCCGCCTCCCGTTCCTTCCCCTCCTCCCCTCTCCTTTATTTTTCACTTCGATGACGTCGTGATCGGGTTCGCGCGCGCGGAAAGGCATGGCAACGTGCGTAGCTACGTGCCCGGCCGCGTCGCCCGCTTCTCCAGCGGGGCGACAGAAAGCCAGCGAGAAACCGACGGCGAGCATGACAACGCGTTGGCGCGGCGCGGTAGCAGCAGCGCTACAAGAACGCGTTCCAGCACGCCTTCATGAAGAGGCACGGTAACGCGCGCAGCTACGTGTCCAGCTGCGTGGCCCGCTCCTGTGGAAGGGGGCGAGGGCGCTAGCGAACAACAAAGAAGCAAGGCGCCAGCGAGCAACAAGAAAGCAACGCGAGCACGCGTCGGCGGGGCACTGTGCCCGCCGCGCTACAAACATGCCAACCCGTCCAGCCCGACGCGGGTGTCCTTCAGCACGTCCTGTCACATCTGCCTGCGCATGACTCCCTGGCGGTCGTGCGGGTTTATCACCTTCGGGTAAAATTCCTCCACTGGCGAATTAGTGAGAAGATGCGGGGGCAGCCCTTCGGGATGGTCCCGCTGAAACCTGCCCGAAATCCGCCTGCTCTGGTCCAGGTCCAGCAGTTTCACGTGGTTCAAGTTCATCTTGGCCAGACAGACCTCGTCGATGACCAGTCCGTGGCCCTCGGCGATCCTCCCGTCGATTTCCCGGAAGGCGTCGGGGTCGTCCACGAACCCAAACCCACCCGGGGACACGACCGCCATGAGGGCCTGCGCCAAGTTCGTTTGACCGAGGACACCGTCGCCCGACAACATCAGAGCATGCGTTTTGCACTTCCCGTTCGTCCACGCTGCCGCCTCGTCCAGGCCGTCTAGGGAGAACGACGGAAGGCCACGCGGCGCGTCCTTCCGCCACATAGCGCGCTCGAGCACGCCGCGCATCCGCCAAAACTTGGCCACGCATGCCCCAGCCTCGGTCGGAGTCTTCATTGCCACGACGTGTTGTGGGAGGAAGAGAGGCGAGACGAGCGAGAAAAAAGGAGGATCAGGAGGACCAGTACAAACCCAAGGCGCATCAACGATGTTGCAATACACCCTTCCTCCAAGATTCCTTTTCATATGACCCCACCTTGGTTCAGTCCATTGCAGGAAATGGCCCATTAGAAGACAACCGTCTGAGAACCCCCAACCTTGACAAATATTCATTCCTGGAACTGCACCGCTGCGGATCAACGTGACTGTTTCGTCTTGGCAATCCTGAGTCGCGCCAGAAGGCCAGCCCTTAGACTTCAACACCGCGAGTCAACGTAATTGTTGCGTCCTCACAAGTACACATCACGCCCGAACATCATTTCAGGACACTCAACCTTACACGTCTTTGAAACGCATGTGAACTTTTCAAACGAATGTGCGCGGCGCTAGGGCGAGAACCACATGTTGAGGAGATGGCCTCCATCCGTGAACCTGTTGCGAATGCGTGAGGATAATGTGCGCGGTGAAAAGCAACCGCTTTCCATCCGTTCAACGGTCGGGGCCTTGACATACGAATGCGCGCGGCGTTGCAGCGAGAGCCACGTGCTGAAGAGGAACCGCCATCCATCCGTGAAGCTGTTGTACACTGTTAAGACGAACGCACGTGGCGCTAAGGCGATCGCCACATTTTGCAAACGACCCGCCATCCATCCGTGAAGCTGTTGCGAATTTGAAGTTTCAGGATCATAGATGGTAAGAAAGTCTTCGACGAAACGCCCAGCCTGCCCTCACACCGTTGGGGGTGCGACCGGGAGGGTTATTTGTTCGGACGGAGGAGGAGGAGGAGGAGCAGCAGGAGGAGCAGGAGGAGCAAGAGGAGCAAGAGGCCTCATGGGGGGCCTCTTGGAGCCTCCTGTGGGCTGCTTGGAGCCCTCTGAGTTCCTCCCGGGGCCTCATGGGGGGGCCTCTTGGGGGCCGAGCGGGGCCTCTAAAAGGTTCCTTGGTCTTCGGAGGCCTTGAAGCTGTTTTGGGCCGTCGTGAGGCGCTGCTTGGGTGCTTTATTACAGTCTTGAGGGTCTCTTGAGCTGTTTTTGGCCTGTCCTGGGGCCATTTTCAGTGCTTCTGGGGCCGTCTTGGGGCTATCTTGGAGGCCTACGGTGCCCTCTTCGGCTGTCCGAAACCCGCCAAAGGCGCGAACGCGAAAACTGTTGAAACACCCATAGGAAATCAATGGTTGTGAGCTCCTGGAGGTCCTCTTGGAGCCCTCTTGGGGCATATTTGGGGCGTCTGGGGTCCATTTCGGGCCGTCTTGGAGGCATCTTGGGGCCGTCGTGGGCCCTCCTGGAACCATTTTGGACGTCAAGGAGGCGTCTTGAGACCGTCTCGGAGGCCAGCTTGGCCATCTTCTAGACATCTTGTCCTTTTTGTGAGGATGTCTCGGGACCCGCCTGCCCCTGTTGGCTTGCCACAGGGGCGCACGACATGCCAAGCTTTTCTGAATGCTTTTTGCTTGTCGCGAAGGACTCTCAATGGGGCGTTCAGCCGAACGTGCCGGCCGCACGGGAATGTCTCTCCTGTCGGATTTCTCGCCTGAGATGGTTTCAAAGTTATTTCAAGACGACCATCATGGCCTCCAAGACGGCTAAGATGGCCCAAGATGGCCTCCCAGACGGTCCTAATACGCCTCGAAGTCGGACAAGATTGCCCGGGGCCGTCTGAGGGTCCACTTGGGGCCGTCTTGGAAGCCGCTTGGGCCGGCAGGGGGCCATCTCGGAGGCCTCTTGGGCGCTCTTGGGGCCATCTTGGTGGCTTCTGGGGCCTTCAGAAAGCCGAAACTTGGCAACCGCCACACATATATATATATATATATATATATATATATATACAAGACTGCATTGGCGCTTCGCGCCATGCACCTTGGTCCTTCAACCCTTGCGCGCGTTGGCGTCTAGCGCGGCCCTCCACGGTCTTTGAACCGCGGCCGGTTCGCGCCCAGTTCCCGGACCTGCACCTTACTTGCTCGCGCCCTCGCTCTGCTGGTCCGCGCGCCACTGGGACTCCATGAGAATGTCCCAGCGGACCGATCAGCGGCGATGAGAGCGGCCGTGGAGGCTCCGGAAAGACAAAACGTCGGACAGAAGGGGCGGGAAAGAAGTGGAGGACGATTTGGGGAGGCGCGGCGAAGGGAGGAATATCATGAGGTAAGGTAAGGTAAGGCACGCATTGCAGGAATTGCAAACCCGCGTAGTGCTGCGTGCTTTGAGGTGCCTCGCGTCGAAGTGGGTCCTGTCCCAGAGCTCTCCGCAGCGCGTGCAGGAGCAGAGGTCTTGCTTCGGACGGCCGTCAGTGGCGCACGCCTTGCACGTCCGAGTGGATCGGTGCAGCTGGCAAGGGCTGAAGTGAGTTCGATCGTGCATGTCCCCGCAACGAGTGCATTGATAGTCTTTGTGTTGGGGGGCTGACCGTGACTGTGTTTCCCGTCGACTGGCACACGACTTGCAAGCCCAATTGGACTGCTGAAGTTGTGTTGTGGAGAACGATTCTGCAGGCAGGGTCTCGCCACAATCGGAGCAAGCGAATACAGACATCGAGGATGTGCCGTATGCGACAGCTTAAAAATGTAAGCCAACGGCTACGGATGCATGTGTGCGAACACGTGTGGAAAACAATGTTTCCTTAATAACTTGGAAGGGCCCTCGTGAAACCTCCATGGAACGATTATTCTGGGATGCGATAGGGCATAGGGCAGCAAGCATGCAGGCAACGTACCGGATCCTGGAAATGCTCAGGACATCTACCGAATTCCGGGGAAATGTGCCGAATCCCGGGTTCGCAGCCGATTTCCCGGGAATTTGGTTGCGAACCCGGGATTTCAAGCATTTTGGTGTTTTGCGTGGGATGCCACTGTCTGGCAAACAACGGAGCAGCGCAGCGAAGCCGTTCCGGAGGTGGCGGTCAAGTGGGGCGATTCAGCAGTTTTGAAGCCTCTTGGGGGGCCGTTTTGGCTGCCTTTTGGAGAGCCATTTTGGGGCCTCGTGGGTTCTTTTTGGGAGTCCTCGGGGCCTTTGGAAGCCTCTTGGGGCCTCTTGGGGCCCTCCTGGGGCCTCCTGGGGCCCACTTGGGGCGGAAAGTTAGATGTTTGAACTTTTGATCGCCCTGTGGGGGCTCGTTTGAAGCTTTCTCGGGGCCCTCTTGGGCCTTCTTGGGCGCCTCTTGGGCTGTTTCGGGGCGCTCCAGAGCCGTCTTGGGGCCGTGTTGGGGCCGTTTTGGGGGCCGCCCGGGCCATCTTGGGGCGCTCTTGAGGGCCTCTAGTTCTGTCTTGGAGCGTCGGAAAGCTAAAATGGCGAGAAAGCAGAAAACATCGAAAAACACATTGGAAAATTGACCATTTCGGCCTCCCGGGGCCGTCTTGGGAGGCTTCTTTGGGGCCGCTTGGGGCGTCTTGGGGGCTCCTGAGGCTGTCTTGGGGCTATCTTTGGCGTCTTGGAGCGCTTTGTGCCTGTCTTGGAGCGCTCTTGAGGCACTCGGGACCGCTTCAATGGGCGTCCGGAGGGTCCCAAAGCCCCAGGATCCCTGGAGTCCGGTTTTTTGGGGGGGGGGGGGTGCGGGGTTTTGCGGCCGCCCGGGCTTGTAAAAATATAGGAAGAGGATATATATAATATATATATATATATATATATATATATATATTATATATTATTATATATATATATATATATATATATAAAATAAATATGCATGCATGCATGCATGCATGCATACATACATACATACATACATACATACATATATATATATATATATATGTATAGATATATCCCTTTCCCTATCAAATGATAAGGGACCCCCCCCCGGATGGGCGTCACCTACTTCGCCACCCCCCCGGACGGGCTCAAGACAACCCCGAGAATGCCTGAAATTACCGCCAAGCTGGTCCGACCGGCCCCAGAAGCTTTCCAGGACGCCCACAGATCGCTCTAAGATGCCCCAGTTCGTCATCACACGGCCCAAGAGGCCTCCAAGACGCCCCACACGGCCCCCAGACGGCCCAAGACGGCGCAAGAGACTCCCAAGACGGCCCTGGAGACCCTCAAGACGGCTCCAAGAAAGGCTCCACGACAGGATCCGACCCGACATTTCGGCCCCTCGGCTCCAGGATACCCCCCAGAAGGCTCGAACACAGCCCCAGGAGGCCCCCAAGAGGCCCCAACAGGCCCCCAGGACGTCCGCGAGAAGCCATCCATGAGGCCTCCACGAACAGAGACGACGTATACACTTCGGACGCGCCAGGCTGCGGTTGATGTTCCGTAGCCTTTGACCCCCAGGATTCCGCTGATGTTCCGCCTCCCCATACGCCGATTGAGATCATGGCGGACGACTTCCACAAATCGCCGCAGTTCCTCACATATTTTGTTTGCTGCTGCTGCAGGTGCCTCCATCACTGGTTTCATTGGCTTGCGTCAAAAACGAAGCCGTCAACGTGAACCAAAAATTGGTTCGGCCCGTTGGGTGGCTCCACGCCCCGGGACATGCTCTTTCCTTACGAAAACCCACACCCACGACAGCCCCTCGACGCCGGCGTGCCCTGAGGGCGCCAGACGCCCCCCATCCGGGCCCGAAAAAGAACAAGCAACCGTCGACGTGAACCAAAAATTGGTTAGGCCCGTTGGGTGGCTCCGCGCCCCAGGACATGCTCTTTCCTTACGAAAACCCACACCCACGACAGCCCCTCGACGCCGGCGTGCCCGGAGGGCGCCAGACGCCCCCCATCCCGGGCCCGAAAAAGAACAAGCAACCGTCGACGTGAACCAAAAATTGGTACGGCCCGTCGGGTGGTTCCGCGCCCCGGGACATGCTCTTTCCTTACGAAAACAGACCCACACACACACACACACACACACACACACGCACGCACACGACGGCCCCTCGGCGCCAGCGTGCCCGCAGAGCGCCAGACGCTCCCATCCGGGGCCCCGAAGAAAAAAAACAGCCGTCGACGTGAACCACAAATTGGTTCGGCCCGTAGGGTGGTTCTTCACTTCCAAACATGTTCACTCCTTACAAAAACACACCCACGCAGCCCTGAGCCGTCGAGCTCGCGACAAACATCAAGTTTACACCCCTATGGCAATGAAAGTTCACGAGCTCGCCACATTCTGTGACCACATAGCGCGGCGAGGTACCAGGCCCGCGCTCCTGCGCCAAGGATGAGGATGAGGGGCAAGATGCTGTGGCGAAGCGAAGCGAGCCAACAATATCTTGTATATATATATATATATACACATACATACATACATACATACAGGCAGGCAGGCAGGCAGGTAGACACGCAGGCAGGCAGGCAGGCAGGCAGGCAGGCAGACAGACAGACGGACAGACATACTGACATTCATACCTACCTACCTCCCTACCTGCCTACCTGCCTACATACATACAGACATGCATGCATGCATGCATGCATACATACATACATACACACGTGCATGCATGCACGCAGACAGACAGACAGACGGACATATTGACAGACAGACATGCGTACATACATGCATACAGACAGACATACAGACAGACAGACAGACACAAAGCACATCACTGTGGTATGGTCGGGCCTTCCTGACGGTCCTCTTGGAGGCGTCTTGGAGGCCTCTTGGGCCGTCTTGGGCAATATTGAGGCCGTTTCGGGCCATCTTGGGGGCATAAAGGTCCATCTTGGAGACATCTTGGAGCCATCTTGGGCCTTCACCGGAGGTCCCAGTGGCGCAGTTCGAATGCGCCCCCGCCAACTACTTCGGCACACGCCTCACACGTTTCGTGGCCCCACAGGGAGCTCCACCGAAGGTCCCAGTGGCGCATTTCGCATGCGTTCCTGCCAACCATGTCGGCACACCGCTCCCACGTTCCGCTGCCCCGTAGGGAGTTCCACCGAAATTCCCAGTGGCGCAGCCCAAATGCGTCTCCGCCACCCATTTCGGCGCACACATGTTGGCAAAGACAGAGAGGCAAAGAGATGGACACAAAACGGCGGGGCCCAGGGTCTAGGCCATTGCGGGCCAGCCGGGCGGAAACGCAACGCGCAACAGACACAAAGGGGATTGAAAGAGTTGGGGAGGAAATGGGCACGAAACGGCGGCGCATGGGGTCCCGGTGGCAGCTCCCGCATGGCGGCCCCTCACACATGCTGGCACACCCCTCGCACATTCCTTGGCCCCGTAGGGGGCTCTATCTACGGCCCCGTCGGCAGCGCCAGCGTAGCGGCCCCTCCCCATTTCACACCTCTCACGCGCTTCGCGGCCACAGTAGGATATCCACCGAAGGCGATACTCACAACAATCGTATTCAGAACTGCACATGGTTGCATTTTTCGCCAAGCGATTTAGTGGCCACAGCTTTTTTGTTTGGAGTGATGATACCAGAGGTCGGCTAAGATATTGCCTGATTGCGGTAAATATTTGAGTCGTGAATTGACTGCCCACGATTGATTTGCCTTGCCTCCCCCAGGGCGTCAACGCTGCTACAACCCAGGCCAACGCCGAAACAAATTACGCTCAATCGGCCACCAGCTTCGGTGGATATGTTTGCCGCCGCAATCATTTTCACGGGTGTGATCAGCATCGCGCAACAGGGATCGCACCGCATAGATTGCAGCAGCTTTATGCCACCACATCGATTGATTGCACCACATCTACTGCGCAACACGCATCGCACCATATCAATTGCACCGCGCACCTAGATTGCATCACATAGATTGCACCACATAGGTTGCTCCTTATTTGCTGCACCACGTATATTGCACCACATAGACTGCCATACATGCATGGCGCAGCATAGATTCCGCAACAACGATTGCACCACGTAGATCACACCACTTATATTGTACCACGTCGATTGCACCACATAGATCGCACAACCTATATTGGCATAGTCACAATGCTTGGTGTTCACGCTGGCTAACATGTAATACTTCAGCTCGCGGGGACCAGCTGTCTTCTTCATCGTCCTCCACGCTGTTCTTCCGCTGTCGTTCTCCTAGTCGTCTTCCTGGCCGTCCGTGTCCCCTCCCGCGTTGTCTTACTCGCCTTCGTCGCCCTCCCCCTTTATCGGGAGCCTCGTCCTCCTTCGTCCTTCTCCAGGTCATCCTGCCTTCCCTCTCCTCATCAATGCTGCCGTTCTCGTTCTCCACGGTGCCGTTCTCCTGTCCACCCATCCTCGTCATTCATGCGTCCTCCTTATGTTGCTCGCCCTCCTCGTTTTATTCCGCATCGTCCTTCGTTGTATTCCTTCTCGTAGTTATCCTGGCCCTCCTCGCGCTCCCGTCATCCTCCATGCGGTCCCCCTTCTCATCCTCCTTCTTGTCGTTTTTCTCGTCGTACGACCCGATCGGACAACATCAGCGTTTCCTGTTTTTGCCCGGCCAGCTTCTACCACGCATCAGCGGGCCATGGAGCACGGTGGCGGATTTAGTCAATTCGCATTCATCTTCCGCCTCCCCATTCCTCGGCAGTGTCCCTCCTCTCTCCTTCTTCATCTTTCCTCGATTCTGCCTGTTCCGCATACTGCGCACGCTGCTCCCCCTCGGATGCAGGGGGGAGGACGGCCCAGCCGGAAATATTTCGGCTCCGCAGGCTGGTGCAGCGAGCCAGCGCTGTGGACCGACTGGTCCCACATTGCATCGAGGGAGGAGGAGGAAGAGGAGGAGGAGAAGAAGAGGAATATTAACAGCAATACTGATATTTGTTGATAGTTCTACGAATAAGAGTCATAATAATAAGTACAACCATAACAATAACAAAGCGAATGATACGAGTAATAGTAGATACTAATCATAGTAAGAATAAAGACAGTATTGGTAGTACCAAAGAGAGTGATGATAATAAGAAGACTAGTACGAATAATACGAATCAGAATAATACGAATAATAATAATAATAATAACAATACTGAATATAATCATACTAGTAATGAAATAAGAAGAATGAGGAGAGAAGAGGAGGAGAAGGAGGAGGATGAAGAGGACGAGCAGCAACAGCAGCAGCAGGATTGGGTGGGGGGCTGCTGGAATGCGAAGGGCAGGAGCAGGAGCAGGGGCGACAGCAAGAGTGAGGAGGGAGGATGAGGGAGGATGCGCCGTTGCTGGCAGGTCACACGTGGGCACGATGGAGGCCGTGAGCACCTGCGATACCCTCCAGATAAGTTGCCCAAGGTGCGCAGCGTGAAAAGGAGGAGGGGGAAGATGGGCGGAGAATGAGGGGAGAGGAGCAGGAGAAGGGCCCAGACCCCCGAAGGTAGTTTTTTTTTCGCGCGCCTCCCCCCCCGCCTTCGACCTCAGTGTAGAGCCCGATGCGGGCCTTTACACCTACGTTACGACATTCTGTTCATCTGGTGACGGTTTAGCGGTATCTTTGCACCTGTCCGAGGGCGAAACCGGCGCTGTCTCTTGACAGCGACATTTTTGGCCGCCACCACGCGCTTGCAGATCCTTGGCATAGTTGCCTGCCAAACGAAATCGGGGCAAATCTGTTGCGCCGTAAGTCGTCGCGACGAAGCAGCGATGAGCGCGGTGATGAGGCCCCGATCGGACGTCGAATCAGCGCTCCTCATCCTTGCTACGCAAGTTCATTCACCTTCGCCAAATTTGACATATCGGGGCCCTGTGATGAGAATTCGTACGGGGGTGATTTGTTCACTGTGATTTCGTGCGGTGGTATAGTTTCAGTTGCATGAAGGTGGCCGGGAATGTGTTTCCCCTTTTGTGAATTTCTATGGGGGGATATTTTGCCCTGGTTGCACGCCAGGGAGAACCCTGGAAAACTCCCGCCTGGCCAGGCCGAAAGCCGTCGTGATAGGAACCTACGGGGGGAAGTGGGCCCCGCCGGGAGACGCGTTAATCGCCAGCACTCCAGATGAAGAGCTCTCGTAACGGGTAAGTAGAGGCCCACATGTTGAAAAACGCTGCGGTGCTGGAAGCCTGAGGGCGAAAGGAGGAGGGGAGGCCGAAGGGGGGCGGGCACGAGGAGGAAGGACGCACACGACATCCTCCAGATACTTTGTCCGAGGAGCGTTCCTTTCCTCACTTCTACACGTGCGGGCAGAACCCTCCTGGCTCCATCTGGGGACCCCCGTCCTCCTCATCCTTCTTCTTGTCCTCCTCCTTTTCCGCCTTTTCCTCCTCCTCCTCCTCCTCCTCCTCCTCCTCTTTCTCCTCCTCTTCCACATCTTCAACCTCATCCTCCTCCTCCTCCTCCTCCTCCTCCTCCTCCTCCTCCCTTTCCTCTTCCTTGTTTTAGCGGGAACCTCGAGGATATGCAATTCTGGCACTGCGAAGGAGCAGCCGCAGTCTGCCTTCACGGTGGCCACACCGCCTCTCTTCTTGCAAACGATTGTGGTTCGAGCCCGCAATGCTTCGCCATGCAGCGCGACCCGCCCATCGCACACGCGGGGTGCTCGCTTTCGATGGCGCGCAGATGTTCGGCAGCCTTCCCTGTAGTCTTCCAGCGAAGGCGCCTTGACTGGGTTACGCCGTGGCTCTGCAAGTGGCGTTTCGCCCGCGCAGAGGAGAACGCTGTCGGAACCACGCCAACAAGACTGAGTGTTCAATCTGCGGAGCGAGCGCTCGCACGGCCCTCGGTGGCGCGCGTGGGCTTCTTGCGTCCGAACGCCAGCCCGTCTCACAGCAGCGCCGCCACCACACAGAGCAGGCTGCCGTGGACAAGCCCAAGGCCCAGCTTGATCCGAAGGACAGAGACATCGTCAAGCTCGAGGCCAACGCCGCCGCGGAGAAGGGCGGCCAGGCTGCCGACGCCAAGGGCGGAGCCGCGGGTGTCGACAATGCGAGGTTTTCGGGGTTCGGCGCCACAGTCCGTGTTATTGGCGCATCTCAGAACCCTCTCCTCAAGGCGCCCAAGTAACCCACCCAACATGACGCGGACCCAATCAGGGCCAATACTTTGTCGGACAAGGCTGCGCGCGCGCATTTGCTCCAGGTCGCCAGCAAGTGCCATGGTTTTAGGCATAAGCGTGACAACCAGCGGCTCTTCTGCACGGGCCTGAGTGAAGAACGGGCGCTTCTTGACAATGATTCTGAGGACGACGAAGGGATTTTGGCCACGGTCAGCCATGGACTACTGAAAGCGCGGGGATCAAGCTCGCGGCCAACTTACCTACGCCTGCGCCAGGCGAGGACTCTTCGCTGCGCACGGCCGCGGCAGGACTCGACGCGTCGGCGGATCAGGTTGCCAAGATACAGGAAGCTTGGTGCGCGGAGGGCGCGTTTTCAGATGGGGTCACCGGATGCTTCGGCACGCTGCAGAAGCTTGACCCCGACGCCGCGGCCTGCGGCGCAGCTGCAGACGCGCCCACCAGTGCGCCAGGCGCAGGGGCAGGTGCAGCAGCTGCTGCAGGTGGCCCCCCGCCATACGGCGTCGTCAGCATTGCCGTACCACCCGATGCCGATGATGCGCCGGCCTTGCAGGATACGGTACCTGCAGGGCTGCCAGCGCTCAGAAGCCTCCAGCAGCAGAGGCGGCCCCGCGGTCGGCCATCGAAAATCCCGCGGCAGCCGTGCCGATCGGGCCAAAAGGAGCAACGTCCCCAGTAGTCACTTAGTTCGCCGGTGGCACGGCTGCGGCTGCGGGCGCGGCCTGGCGCGCGCTCGACGGGCTCGGTTGCGGCGCCTGCGCCTCATCGCGCGGGCGCGGCCCCCGGGGGCGCAAAGTCGCCGCGCGTCGTTGCGACAGCGGCTCGAGGTCGGGGCCTCGGCCAGGATTCGCGCCGCCACGCTCGTCTCTTGCCGCGACGGGCTCGCGTGTAGGACCTTTTGTCAGGACCCGACCCTCGTCGCGACTTGGCGCGGCTATCCCTGTCTTCGCAACGCCCCGCTGGGCTGGTCGCCAGAACGGCCTCTCCTCAGCGCCGCCGTTGGACGAGCGCGAAGTCCCGCGGGCACGGAGATGCCCCCCCCCCGCGCGCGTTCGACGTCGTGTTTGTGCAAGTCGCGCCGTGGGCGACATGAGCTGCGGCGCGACGAACTCGCCAGCGCTTCGAGGCCCGGCGCGAGCCAGAGATTGCGGCGCAACCAAGGTCGCGCCACGTCATGCATCCAGATACTTCGCCGCGCTGCCCGCCATTCATGGAGCGAGGCAGCCCTCGCCGCGCTGCGCGGCGGCGTTCTCCCGGCACAGGGCCGGCGCGCGGGCGCGCGCCACTTCGCGGGCCTCCCGCGAAGAAGACGTTAGATTTCATCGCGGCGCGTCTGGCGCCTTGAGGCCGACTGCGGGGGCATGCCGCGGCGGCGTCTTGGAGTGTTCGGCGGCCCCCGCCCCGCCCGGCGCGCCGGCGGCGCCCCCCTGAGCGGCCCGATCTTAGCGCCGGGCCGCGACATCGCAAGGCGGGCTTATTGGGATCGGCCGGGCGGAGTCGTTGAGTGCTTCTTCCTTTGATCGCGGGCTCCAAACTCGCAGGCGAGAGCGCCGAGACCCCCGCGGCTGCGGCTTCCTGCCGCGCCAACTTGAACGCCCTAGGCCAAGCCCGCGTCGTCGGCGGCTATCTCGCTCTAGATTCGGGAAGCCTCGAGGAGCGCCTCCACGCCGCGCGAGGAGCAGCGATCGCGGCGACGCGCCATCAGGCGAGGCCAAGTACTGGGCGATTGTTATTTTCCACGTCGGGGCAGATGGCGGCAGGCCGACCCAGTGCATTCGAGGAGGTTGACGCTGAACTTGCCCTTGCTTGTCTGGGCCCCCGCCCTCACGGACCCCCGAGATACGCTTGCGAGCGCGGCCTTTTAGCCTCGGCTGCGGACGTTCCCTCCGCGAGGTCAAGTCTGCGAGCGCTTCCTTCCTGCGCGCGATGAGGATCCCCCTGCCGACTTGTCGGGCGAAGTCCTTGTCGGCTTCGACTTGGAAGGCGCCGTCAGGGGCGGCGGCGGCGGTAGTGCTGATAGACGCGGGGGTCAAAGCGGAGCTGGAATCATTCGATCCGCTTGCAAGATGCGGCTATCTCTCCGCCTCCACGGGCCCCCTTTCGAAGTCTGCCCTCGGTCAGCTGAAGCTGCGCCCGAGGTCGCTCGGCGCCATCTCGAAAGACGGCCTGCTCCTTTTGGTAATTCTGCCCGGGACTGCAAAACGTCGCATGGCCCGCCGCTGGGCAGCGCGCGCGAGGCCCATTTGGTTGGAATAGCATGGGGGCGGGAACGAGATCGCCCCCCGCAATAATCCCCCGCGAATGTTGGGGCGCATCCGGAGGTCGGTCTCGATTGAGCGGGGGCGTTTCCGCCATCGCCTTGCCGCTGGCGCGCGCGGCCCCGCCGCCCCCCCCCCCCCTGGGCGCCGCGCCCCCCCTAGACATCGACGCCGAGGCGGCCGCGGCCGTCGCGCGCGCAGCGTCTGCGCGCGCGGATGCGCATGAGTTGTGAACGCACGGTCGTTTCGGGGCTCCTCGAGGCAGTCCGAGCTGCGCGCTGCCCCCCAGGAATGATTCGAACGTCGCCGGCACCCCGCCGGCGCCCTCGACTGGCCCAGGCGCCGCTGGCTGCGCGCGCCCGCGCAACCGCCGCGACGCACGCGCTGCTGCGCCGCGCTGTCGCGCGGATATAGCACCTGCGCAAGCATTTTAAGCCGCTCGTCTTCATCGACGATGTGGGCTTGCAGTGGGTGGGCGGCCGTGCTCGCGACTCACCTACCTCGGCGGGCGCCGCGACCTGGTTTTACCATCTGGCATTCAAGCTGGCGGGCCCCCATTCGCCCCTGCAGAAAGCCATCAGTCCGCAGCCAGACGTCGGAATCCTGCAGCCACCGACGGGGGCGCCCCGCCGCCCATCCACATTATCCAGGGCTCGGGGCCGCTGGCGCCCTCGACGCGCGCGACGGCGGCGAGGGCCAGAGGCCTCTACCGACGAAGCTGGATAACCATGGCCCATCCGCGGCGCTTGAAGGACCTTGCCCCGCCGCGCGGAGGCGCGCGAAAAAGCGCGCTCCAGCCTCGAGGGGCACAGGGCAGCTGCGCCAGCATCTGGACATCTTGGATTTGGCACTGGAGCCGCCCGAGCCCTCACAAGCATCAACGCGGGCAATGTTCGCAGCTCGCTGGCCTCCATCTCCCGAGAGCGGCAAGGCAGTCTGGCTTCCGATATCTCTGCAGGGCCCCGTGCGACGATCCCCGGTATCGCCGGCCCCGCGGCCGGCGGCGTCATTATTATTGACGGGCTGACCAGGCCTCTCTCCAGCGCGCCACGGACGCGGGCGAGCGAGCAGTCTCGGATTCGCGCGCAATTGCAACTGGATCTGGAGGCAAGAGACGCAAGCAATAAGAAGCCTTCGCCCACGGCGCGGCCCGCCCGGGCACCGCGGAAAATCATTGGCCGTCGGGGGGGGAACCAACGCCAGGGCGCGCGAGGCGCCCTCGGCCGCAAACTTACCGCAGTCTTTGGGGGCAGGCGACGTCGCTGCGAAGCGGCGGGCCATCAATGCCGCCCAAACTTTCATCGCCCCTAAATCGCGCAGCGATTTGGGGGGCAGGAAAATCTCCAGGGAGGCTACAAGTGGCCTCTCCGCCTCTTGGCCTTTCCGCTTCATTGCCTGGCGGTGCCTTTGTGGCGCAGCGGATCGTGGGGTCCGCTCTGTGCTTACATGCTCAAGCCGCGCGCGGCAGGCGGACCTCGGCGTGGGGATGCCACGTCGCCTTCTCTCCTCCCACCTTCGGCTGGCTGGTTGGTTGGTTGTGCCGGCTGGGGTGCGAAGGTGGTCGTGCTTCGCGGCGCCTCCTCGGGAGGCCGTGGCCACTGCGGTGGCGCGGTTTGCGATGATAGCTGTGCTTCGCTGCTCGTCGCCGGCGAGCTTCCGTGCTTCGTGGTCTGCTGGGCGGGCGTGCTCAGCCTAGCGAGGCGTGGTGTCTCGGGCCGCCGTGGCACGTGGGGGCCGTGCTGCGCGCGGGGCGCGTGAGCGGATTTCCTCTGGCGCTGGCCCGCAGGTCGGGCACCAACTGCTGCCGCGCGTTCCCGCAGGTCGGGAGGTGCACCCGCAGGTCGGGCAGCACCGTTTTCGGTCCCGCGGGCTGCGGAGCCAGGTCGGGCAGCGTGTCCCTCCGAAGGTCGGGCACCAACTGCTGGCGCGCGTCCTTCAGGTCGGGAGGTGCGCCCGCAGGTCGGGCACCCGTCCGGCATGCAGTCCCGCAGGACGGGAGGTGTACCCGCAGGTCGGACACCAGCTGCTGCCACGCGTTCCCGCACGTCGGGAGGTGCACCGGCAGGTCGGGCACCACCTTTTGTCGCACGTTCCCGCAGGGCAGTCCTGCGGGGCGGGCGCGTAGTGCACCCGCAGGTCGCGCCAGCTGCCGTCACGCGTTTTTGCAGGTTGCAAGGTGCATTCGCAGGTCGGGACCAGCTGCGGTCACGCGCTCCTGCAAGTCAGGGCGGCTTGCCCCGCAGGTCGGGCGCTTACTTTTCTCGCGCCTTTCCACAGGTCGGCGGGGGCACCATGAAGTTCGGTCCCGCAGGTGTTGTACTCGCAGGTCGGGCCTCGTCTTCCTTGCGCCCGCAGGTCGGGCAACGCCACTAGTTCCCGCAGGTCGGGAGGGTGCGTCCAGTTCTGTGTGTTTTGCGGGTTCCATGCGCAGGTGGTGTGTTCTCGTTTGCCCCGCAAGTCGGGGTGCACGTGGGCCCGCAGGTCGGATACCACCTGACATCCGCTTCGTAGGTCGGGAGGTTGTGCTCCTGCATTGTGGAACCTCCACAGGTCGGGTATCGGGTCATTCCTGTTTGCTGGGAATGGGGCCGCAGTTCGGCCAGCAGTCGCTTTAGTTCCTGCGGTCGGGCGGTGCACCCGCCATACAGCCGTAATTGTCCCTGGCGGCCGTCTGGAAGGCTGTGGCCTGCTGCAGCGGCCTTTCGCTGCCATGGCGGTGTCTAGCGAAAGATGTGCGCAAGCCCTTTCGCCGAGTGCCAGGCCTGGCACTCTAAGCCAAATTGGCGCCCTTCTGTCCCCTTCCTCCTGGGCTGTTTTGTCTGGTTCGCCGGCGGCTGGCTGGCTGGTTCCCGTGACCCTCGTGGCGTTGACCCTGTGTGAAGCGCCAGCAGGTCGGTCATTGGTGCGGCGCCTCCCAGGCGCGGCTAGCAAACCTGCAAAGTTCTCTGCATCCGTTGTCGGTCCGGAGACGTCTGGGCTCGAATATTCTGGTATTCTCAGCTCGCTCTATCCATTCTGCTGCGACTGTCATCTGGTGCTCACAATGGCTTTCACTTCCGGCGAGATCGAGGCTTTCGTCAGCGGCCTGCCGGAGAAGGCCTTGTGCGGCGCGGACGCGGGTGCCCAGGTCACCTGGTGCGAGTTTGTACTTTCAGTGGACGAGGCCCCCAAAACTCACCACGACCTCTTCTGGTATCTTTCGGTGGGCCAGCTCTTGGCGGAAAGGATGAGCTCCATTTCGCCAAAAGATTTGGGTCAATCCTGCATTCGTGATTTGATTGGCTCGACCATCCAGCTGGGGGAGAAGCCTTACACTGCAGAGACGGAGCCTGCCGTCTGCCAGGTGTGGGCCGCGCAGCCAGCGCAGATTGCCTTTGCTTACCGGCTTCAGCGCAGGTGCGCGGCAGCGGTGCCTCAGGCACCAACGCCGGAGAGCACGTTGGCAGGCACGATGACCGCGTACCTTGAGGCGCAGGCTGCGAGCGAGAAGGTGAAACTCTCGGTGAAGGCGCTTTCCTTTAAGCTGTCGGCCAGGCTCACGGAGCTGGGAATGGACAAGTTCCCTCAGGACGTCCTGCCTCCAGAGGAGAACTTGGCTGTTTTCGAGGCGGCCAGCCGCGTGGCCAAGGAAAAGGGCCGGCTGTGCGTCGGCAGCGCCGATGGCGAGGACCTCCAGAAAAATTGTCGGCCAGCCTGGTCGAGAATTCCTCGCGTCGACGTGCCTGTCGGAGACGGTTCTGCGCCAGACCGCCAGCGCCAGATGGCCGAGCTGAAGCCGGTCAGGGCCGCGTCGGAGCTTGACTACCCAGGTTGCGCCACTTTCCATGCGCACATCATGGATTGGGGCGTGAAGCTCATCCTGATGAAGACCGCCACGCCGCTCGAGATCCTCGGCTATTCGATGCTGCTAAGCAAAGTCGCAGAGGAGGAGGGGGGCGTGCGCACGGAGTACCAGTACGACGTCATGGTCCGCACGGCCATGGCCAAGGCGCTGGAGCGCGGCGATCCCGCCTGGAACCTCTTCTTCACGAAGATCGATACCGATCTCGCGAAGCAGGCGAAGAGCAAGGTCGAGGCCAGGGCTGCCGAAGCTTCCAGGGCGCTCGCCGGCAAGGCTGGCGGCAAGGGCGGCAAGCACAGCAAGGGCGGCGGCTCGGAGCGCAGCTCGGGCAGTGCTGCGGCGAAGCCGCCTCCTCGGCCCCTCTCGCCGGCCGTGCCGCCCCGCTCCCGCAGCCCCTGGCGCAACCAGGGCGGCTGGCACCAGGGCGGCGACCAGGGCGGCTAGAAGCAGAAGGGCTGGCAGCAGCAGCGCAAAAAGTGAGCGGCACCCAGCCGCAGTGCGAGCCCGGGAGGCTCGAGCGTGGATTCCGCCCGCTTTGATGGCGATCCCAGCACATTTCAGAATCGCACGGACGCGGATTGCAATTTGAACGATCCGCTCTGCGCGTGCACGTTTCACTTTGAATATCCTGAGACCCCTGGCGTGGCCAGGCTCAGAGATGCTGTGAATACCTTCCTGCGGGATCCAGCGATCCCTGGCTTCGCACCGCTGGATCATCTAAACTGGGCTCTCAGCCTGCCTTCTTGTAGTGATTCCCCCGCGCTGCCCGAGGTAGTCGCTGCGCCGCTCTCTCGGGCTTTTGCCTTGGATGGGCCAGCTCTGGCCCGGGCTCGGGCTGACAGTCTCGCGCACTGGCGCGAGCGCAAGCGAGTGCTGGACCCGCTGTGGGCGCGCGAGTTCTGGTCTTTGCCCGCGCACGTCCAGGGCGCCCTGGGTCCGATGAAAAATCCGCTTGTGCTTGGCGAGATGCTTGAGGCCATTGGTTGGCCCGACGCGCGGCTCGTAAAGGATCTCCGAAATGGATTCCCGCTGCTCGGCGAGATTCCGCGCAGCGGTGTGCTGCCAGAGATTCCGTTTTCACAGTGTTCTGAGTCTGCGGTGACCTTGCGTGCGCGGGCCGCTGCTTTGAGCCAAACCACGCTCCGCCGAGTTCGGCGCCCGACGGGTCTGGGGGATTCCGTCCGAGCGGTTTTTGAAGCCAAATGCGAGAAAGAAGTCAGCGATAACCATGCAAGGTGGCGCTCTTTGCCTAGTAATTGCGTTCTCACTGCTAGATTCCCCGCCGATGGGGGCTGGAAGAATAATTTGCGCCGGGTGCGCTGCATCGACGATTTTTCGGCATCGCTTATAAATGCCGCAGTCTCTATCGGCGAAACCGTCCAGCATGACACGCTAGACCGGTTCGTGGCAATGCTCTGCGAGATTCTGTCTGCGAGCGCGGGCGGAGCCACGGTGCGCAAGGAAGATTTTGCAGCGGCTTTCAAGACTTTGCCCTTGGCGAGCTCGCATCTTCCGTTCGCAGTGGTAACTTGGGATTCGGCTGAAGCCCGAGGCCATGGGCTCCAGCTGCTCGCTTGCCCGTTCGGTGCAGTTGCGTCGGTCTACAAGTGGGAACGCTTCGGAGCAGCAGTCAGATCAGTTCTGGCTCAATTGTTCTTGGTAGTGTTTCTCAGATTCGTGGGTTTTTTTTCGGCGCAGACCGGGCGCTTCCTGGCGCGCCCTTTTTGGCCACGCCAGCTGGCGCCAGCGAGGTTGCACGCGAAGTGGTCGAGGATTTGCTCGGTTGGGAGCTCGACGCCACGAAGCGGGTATCCGAATCCGTGTGTGCACCCATCTTGGGAGTGGACGTCGAGGTCGATTCGCCGAACGGTGCGGTCCACTTAGAGATCGGCACCGCGAAGCTAGCACAGTGGGGCTCGCAAATTCGCGCCATTTTGGAGCGCAAGGTCATGCACCCGGCTGAGGCGAAGAAACTGGCCAGGAAACTCAGCTGGGGGGCCTCGGCTGTCTATGGCAGAGCTGCCCGGGTGCATCTGGCACCACTTTTCAAGCAGGCTTCCGGAACGTGCTCGGCCCTTTCCGGGCGCGTGCTGCGCTCGCTCCGGTGGTGGCTGCAGTTTCTCGGTTCTGTGCCGAGGCGCACGGCGCTGTTCGCGCAGCCGACGAGACGTCTCCAGTGCGTCGTGTATTCCGACGCCACGGGTGGCGGCAGTCTGGCATGGGTCATCTGCCTGCCAGGTCGGCGTGTCTGGACGGCTTCTACAGTGTCTCGCGCAATGTGGCACTGGGCGCATTACCGGAAAAAACCAGGTCGCAACCTGGGAATTAATAGCTGCCATCTGCTCCATCCATTGGCTGCTCAGCCAAGGGCTAGGGGATCTCGAGGTGCTTCTGTTTGTAGACAACCAGACAGCTCTCGGCACTCTCGTGCGCGGCTCTTCCAGGCAATCCGATTGGAACGATATGATCGGAGACCTCTGGCTTCGCGCCGCTCGGGCCGCAATGCTTTTGCACGTCTTCTATGTGCCCAGTCATTTAAATTTGGCTGACGCTCCGACAAGGCCGCGCGAGAAAGCAGCAGCGCTGGAGGCGATGCAGGCAGCTGGTTTCGCAAGGGTTTCATGGAGTGCACCGCCTGACGCTCCGTGGCCACAGTGAATTTTCGCCTGGCGGTTGAATGTAAAACGCGCCCTGTCGCCATCTGTCTGTCGTCGCGTCTGCGCGTCCAGTGGCCAAGACATGCCTATCAGTGATCAGATTGAGCAGATTGATTGTCATTCGCCGCGCAGGTATCCCGTGGCCTTGGGCTGCGAGCCCAGATTCTGGCAGTGCCGTGCGCCCCAGGCTGATCCGTAGCCGTCTTGGCTTAGGTGTTGCCGTTGCCGCGCCCGATGCTGCATTTCTTGGATGAAAGCCGGGCGCGGGCAGCTGCGGCTGCCGGGGCTGCGTTGTCCTCGCTGAGCGCGCCGTCGGCGAAGCCAGATGTGGAGCTGGTTGCACACGCTGCGCTGCCTGAGCCTCTGTCAAGTATTGTTTATCAGGTGGCGGCTGTCGCGCCGCCGGGGCCGTCAGTCGAGGCGTTGCGCGCAGGTTTAGCTGCGGCTGGAGCTACTCGTGCAGAAGATTTCTGCGACATCGATGCCGGTGAAGCGCAGCTTGTCTGGGGCCCTCTAGCTGGATGTGCGCGTTGATTTCTGGATAGATTTCTGAGACTGCGCGACGTGGAGCGGCGACGGGGCAAACTTGCATCGCCATCGTCGGCGGCTATTTGTGCTCCGGCGGTTCTGGTGGGCCAGGTGCCCGGCGGCAGCGGTCCAGCACGCGGCATTGAACCAGAGCAAAATGCTGACGGCCGAGCCAAGCAGAGAGGAATGGCTGCTCTGACGCTCGTTACGAGCGCGCGGCGCCAGCAGCAGATGATTGAGCCCTGTATCCTCGCTGGAGCCATCCGAGATATGGCCAAAATGTCGGATTCGCCGTTCGAGGTTGATAGGGTGCTGCCCCGAGCCGCTGCCAAGCGGGCGCGCTCCTCAGCGCCTGACCTGGTGGAGTTTGAGATTCGCGCTGTCTGGCTCGAATTCTGCGGCTGGCGCCGAAGCGCTGCGCAATGCGCCAGCGCGGTGCAGCTCTGGGGCGAAGCTGCCGCTGTCAGTGGTGAGGCGCCTTGGCCGCCGAAGGTCTCGATCGTGTCTGTATTTAGTGCGCTGTTTCGGAGTGGCGCTTCACTGGGGCGATATGCGTCACATCTCCGTTCAGTGCTCCACTTGCTGCGCGCTCCAGCCGGCGAGCTCGCAGACACCTCGAGGCTCGCACAGGGAGCGGAGAAAGCAGGGATGGCACAGCAGCGGCCCAGGGTTTGGGCATCTGCCGCGCAAGCGCGTGCGCTGATTCAGTGGGCTTCGCGTACGGGGCGCCAGGACCTCGGATTGTCATGGGCAATTTCTCGTCATTTCTGCTTGCGGTATTGCTCCGAGACGTTGGTTTTGGGATCGGAAAAAGCTCCTTTCCGATTCACAGGGGAAGGCAAGGAGTTCCAGTGCATTATTACTTTTGCTCGGAGGAAGTGTTTCCGCGTCCCGGTCGAGGTCGCGCGGAAGTGCGCGTGTTCTGGTCATAGGCAGGCATTGTACGGAGCTTGCGCATTGAAACAGGCTTCTGAGGTTGATCCAGTACCCTTCCGTCACGTGATGTACCCCGAAGCATTGGTATACCTTAAGGCCGGTGCTGCGGCGCTTGGGTTCCCAGAAGCGGGCCACTGGGGAACCCATGCGTTTCGCCGGGGGTTTGCTGATGATGCTCTCCGGACCGGTGGAGTTTCTGCTCTTTTCTGGTCTGGCGGCTGGAAGGGGCTGGCTGCCTTCGGGCACGCCACGGCGCAATCCCGTGGTGAAGTGGCCGCGGCGAAGTGGCTTGTCGAGCATTCAGAATCGAGTGGCGACGAGAGCGGCTAGGCACGCTCGTATGCAGTGGGCGTCTGCGTGCAAAACAGCGTGTCCGAGACGTGCCTGCTCTCCCTGTCCGCCTATGGGCTCGTCGCCGCCGCCGTCGGCCCTCCTGGATGCAGTGGGCCCTTGGAGTGTTCCAGTCAGGCCCAGTCTGGCGGCGCCGTGTGTCTCCTCTGCCCATCGCGGGCGCGGGGGGCGCTGGCCTTCTTCGTCTGTGCAGGCCGTACGTAGAGATTTTCATCGCCCCTAAATCGCGCAGCGATTTGAGGGGCAGGAAAATCTCCAGGGAGGCTACAAGTGGCCTCTCCGCCTCTTGGCCTTTCCGCTTCATTGCCTGGCGGTGCCTTTGTGGCGCAGCGGATCGTGGGGTCCGCTCTGTGCTTACATGCTCAAGCCGCGCGCGGCAGGCGGACCTCGGCGTGGGGATGCCACGTCGCCTTCTCTCCTCCCACCTTCGGCTGGCTGGTTGGTTGGTTGTGCCGGCTGGGGTGCGAAGGTGGTCGTGCTTCGCGGCGCCTCCTCGGGAGGCCGTGGCCACTGCGGCGGCGCGGTTTGCGATGATAATTGTGCTTCGCTGCTCGTCGCCGGCGAGCTTCCGTGCTTCGTGGTCTGCTGGGCGGGCGTGCTCAGCCTAGCGAGGCTGGGTGTCTCGGGCCGCCGTGGCACGTGGGGGCCGTGCTGCGCGCGGGGCGCGTGTGCGGATTTCCTCTGGCGTTGGCTCGCAGGACGGGCCAGCGAGGTCGTTCTTGTTACCCACCCTCTTGCCGCCCTGGGCCTGCTGCGCAGTCGGAGCGGGTTTGGTGCCCCCTGCCAGGCTGGGCCCTTGGAGTGTTCCAGTCAGGCCCAGTCTGGCGGCGCCGTGTGTCTCCTCTGCCCATCGCGGGCGCTGGGGGCGCTGGCCTTCTTCGTCTGCGCAGGCCGTACGTAGAGATTTTCCAATGGGGGCCCAGCGACTGGAGGCGCCCCCACGCCGGGCCCCACAGACAGCAACGAGTATTTTTCATCATTGGGCCCGACAAGAATCGCAAACACATCGCGGCCGACGTGGCCCTCGAACGAGCGCGCAGACGCCTCCCCGATCTTCTGGGGCTGCGGTCGACCGCGCGCAAGGGCACCCTTGCGCATGAATGCAAACCCGCGGGCAAAGCGGATGCTGATCAAAGTGGCCCTTCGGATTCCAACGGGGCCCATCTGCATCTGCAAGCGCCTACGCCTTGACCTTTCCTGTGAACCGCTCTGGGGCGAGTCGGCGCAGGCCGCCACTCGCCGACTGCGACTCGAGGTCCACCGCGCGTTCGTCGCCCGCTTTGCCCGGCAGAGGCGCGCCCGCTGTTCCATCGACGATTCCGAGAAGAATGCTGACGGCGACTGCCAGCGTTTCGCCGCGCCGACAACGACGTCGCCGCCTGGTCGCGCGCAGTCGGCGCGCACGTCGCTTGGGACCCCCCCTGGCGACTTCAACAGCAAAAGGCCTGCGGACCCGCGCAGTGGAGGCGGCGGCGAGCGCGCCCTGGGGCGACGATGGGCGAGGCGCCAGCAAGCGCCCGCGGCCCGACCGCTCGCCCAGTCCGACCCGCCAGGTTGTCAGCGACAGGCCGGCGGCTCGCTGCCGCCAGCCCAGCGGCTCCGCTGGCGCCGACGCTGCGGCCCTGGACCGCGGCCATGGTGCTGCCTCCGCGCGGGCCGCTCCGCCCGGGGCGCTACCCCTCCCTTCCTCGGCCCCTGGCCCTACCTGGCCCTTCCCAGCTTTTTTCGCGAGCACGCGGCTTCTCTTCGCCGCTGAAGATGGGCTACCGGGCCTGATGCTACCGAGTCCGTGGGTCCTGGCCGTTACTTGTTGGTCTACCCGACCGCGCCGTTTGGCCTCGGGCCTTCTTGGCGCCGTTGCAGCCTGACTCGCCGCTGCGCACGGGCGTTGCGACGGCGGCAGTGGCCTCCTCTTTCCGCTCCTACCCCTCCTCGCCCCGCTGCCGGCGCCGCGGCTGGCGCGCGGCCCGCCCGGATGCGCGAGCCCAGCCCGGCAGCCCGGCTGCTGCAGCGGGCTTCGCTTGGATTCCGGCACGCCAGCGGCGGTTTCAGCGAATTCCCGCGCGACCGGAGGCCCTTTCTGTCCCCGGACAGGCAGGCGCCTCACCTGCGCCTGGCTCATAGCGCGCGGCTCGCCCCCCCCACCACTGCGCCTCGCGCATTCTGCGTCTCCGCAGCGCATTGGTCTTTTCGAGAAACGCTCGGACCCCTTGCCCACTGGCAGGGTCGCGCTGCGCCGCTCTCCACGGTCGTTCCCGCCCCGAGCAGCCGCCTTCGCGCGACTCCCGCTTGGGGCCTGATGTCGCCGCGCCGCGCCGCCGCGGTCTACGTGCGCCGCCCGACCGCGCCTCCCACCCCCCGGCCGCCCTCCGCCTCTTTTCGCACCGTTTGCGTCTTCATTCGCCGTTTTGCAGCCCGACGCCGGCCCTGTGCGCCGCGCGACCGCTGGCACCGCGACAGAAAAGTTCGGCTGGGACCTCGCGGCCCCGGCAACTCCAAAGAAGCCCCCGACGCGATGGCGGCCGAGATCCGCGCGCCCCAGTTCTCCCAGCGGAGCGGTTGGAGCAGCGGCGGGCGCGCGCGGAGTTTTTCACTCGACGCGTGACGCTCGAGCCCTTGGACATTGCGACGCGCGCGCCCGAAGGATGACACCTCTACCCGAAGGCTGCCACGAGCAAAGCGATCACTCATCTGCAAAAGATTCATCGGAACCAGAAAACCCTTGCCACAGCCATCTGGGCAGGGAGTCTTGACCACGCGGCGTTCGTGAGCATCGCGGCGTGCGAGAAGAGAGGCGAGGTTGTTCTTCTCCCCCCTTCTGCCTCCGAGGAGCCTCGGCTGCCCTCGCGCGGAAGAGGCGCGCGCAGGCGAACGCAGACAGCTGCCGTTGCCAGCGAAAGAAGTTCGGTGCTCAGCCTGATCTCCTGGAACACGTATTATTGATCATGGACTCGCGCGGGAAGTGCTGGCGAGCTCCCGCAGGCCCGCCTTTCCATCCGCCATCGGGTCACGGATGCACCGTGAAGCCAGACGTTCTTTGTCATGGGCGGTCCGAACATGGCCGACGAGGTTTTCGAACATCCCCCCGCACGCGGGCAGAAGCATTCGGCGCGTTCGCGCGGGGGGTGGGCTGGGGACAGATTGCGGCGGAGCGCGATCAAGCCCCCCGCTGAGATCACGAGTCGGTCAGGCCAAGCCCACTCCATGGGCGCTCAGGCACTGGCACGTCTGCCACCAGCGACAGGTACCCCACCGCGCTGCCCACCTGGATCATCGCTCAGGCGCGATCCACTGCCTTCCGCTGGCGAGCCCAGGGGGCCGCTCCAGTCTGAGATCATGGACCACGCGCCGTTGATGTTCAACGCGTGTATAGTGTTTGCGACAGGGCAGGATCGACCACGACCTGTTTCGACAGGACAGGATCGGCCACGACCTGTTTCCGTCTAGCTTCCGCTAGGCCCCTTTCTCACCGCGCGGGCGTTTGACAACGAGGCCACTTGTTGCGTTGGTGGTCCTCCTTTTGCCGCGAGCCCTTGGAGCTGGCGCAGCGATCCGAAAACTGGCCGCCAGGGTGGTCCGCGGCACAAGTTTACATGCTCATGGTCGCTCGAAGTCCTCCCGAGCGACGGCTGCCCGCCGCGTTGCCCGCTCAGCTCATCGTCGAAACCCGTTCTTCGCTGACGCGAATGGGCTCGTGAGCACAGTGCTATTTCCACGAATGTCGCAAATCTGAAGGACCCGAGTGCGTTTCGATTGTTTTTCGGGCATGCAGCGGCATTGAGTTCGGGATCGCCGCGAAGAGCGGCACGCGGCACAAGGCGATTCCTCCGTGCCAGGGGCTTCTTCTTCAGCCCAGCCCAGCCGCGGCTCCTGCCCGCCTATCCCCGCTTTCGGGCCGCGGCGCCAGGATCCTGACCCTTCCCCCTTGGGGCACAACGACCTTCTCCTCCTCCTCCTCCCCCCCCTCCTCCTCCTCCTCCTCCTCCTCCTCCTCCTCCTCCTCCTCCTCCTCCTCCTCCTCTTTTATTTGACCGTCCTGCTTGTCATGTTGTCCTTCTTTTGGGCTGGCCCATCCGGACAAAGCCTCCCGTGCGCCATCCAAACAAGTGTTCCGAACTGCGACCAGTCGTCGCTGCGAGGGCATTCTCCCAGAAACCCACCGACGCATAAAATTTGCCATCTCTTTGCCATTCTTTGAAGGGGAGGAGGAGGAGGAGGAGGAGGAGGAGGAGGAGGAGGAGGAGGAGGAGGGGGAGGGGGGAAGACAATCCGAAGAGACGGAGGGGGGAGGAGGAAGGAAGCATACCTGTGAGGTGGACCCGTAGATCCATCCCCCCTCTGGGCCGAGTGCCGCCCCCAGCCGCACAGAGTGTCGCCAGGCTCCCCACCCGAGCCCCGCGGTCGAAGGGGGGGCTCGGCCCTGGCGGTGGCGATTGGGAGGCTCGAAGAGCCTGGCGCCCTCGTGGTCAGCAAATAGGGTGGCGAGGGGGGCCCAGAAGCGAGGAGCGACTTTCCTGCACACGTGTTTGCCGCCGTGCTCGTCGGAGGCATGGCCACAATACACCCCGACAGGTCCAGGGGCGCTTTTCATGCCCAGAGCCCAGACCCCATCGGCAACGCGGGAGAAAAAAAGCGCGACTGCTGTTTGTCCGAGTTCTTTGCTTGGGTGTCAGATTCGGACCCTGGGGCCATCAGCAACAACTACCCTGGCCGAACAGTGGGTTCCCGGGGAGGGGTCGAGAGCCCCAGGGGCACGCGTCACAACAAAACACGATGTTGGGGGTGGATTGGACAGGGAGAGCGCGCGGGAGTTGGAGGGTGGGGTGGGGAAGGAGGCAGGGAACAAGAGGCAGGTCAGAGAAGCGAGGGGGGACAGCGAGAGAGGAGGGAGGGAGGGAGGGAGGGAGGTCTGGGGAAGAGGGGATCAGGTCAGAGGGAGGGGTATTAGAAAGGAAGGGGGGTGTTGGCGAAGGTAGCGGGGGAAACAGAGAAAAGGGGCAGGGAGAAAGGGAGGAGAGCGGCGGGAGGATGGAAGGGATCGAAAGAGAGGGAGAGAGGGAGACAGGGCTGGCTGGATACTGCATTGAGGTGGTCTTCGTACCACACGGATGCCTAAAGGATAGCCGGATGGGTCGCAAAGCCCGTGAGACAGGGCCACGAACGCAGCTGTTGTTCCGACCACGGCCCCTCGAAACGAGGAGGGAGACAGGAGGAGGGAGGACATGAAAAGGAGTTGGATGAGGGCCGAGAGGTTGAGGAAGGAGCTTGGGGAGGGATGGGGAGGACGCCCTTGGGCTCTCGGATGTCACAGCAATCGCCAGCTGCGAGGCTGATGCGGGCGCTGGACAGGATGCCCGAGATCCTGGAAATAACGTCCGACTACTGCCGGGCCTTTCACGGGTATCTCGAGGACGCCGTGCGTTACTAGCCCCCCAGCCCCTCTCTTCTCCTCATCTTCCGCCTTCTCATCCTACATCGATTCCTCCTCCTTGTGTTCCTCCTCCACGTCGTCTTCCAACTCTTGTGTTTGTGTGCGATATAGTCGACAGTTTTCGTGCTCGTTTCGTGATTGCTGCTGCCGCCATGGGGGCCACCGTGGGCCAACTGCCGCTCTGGAATTGACCAAACATTCTGCCGTGTTGGAAAATCAAAAAATGGGACCGAACAACAATTTTTGTTCGGACCGAGTAATATTTGTTCTACGCTCTTGGCGAAGAAAAAATGCTCGGCCCCCAAAAATGCTGTTCGGTCCTAACATAACACTGGTTCCGTCTGGGTGCGACAGCAGTAAGAAACATTAAGCACAGTTTTGATCGACCCTTGTGCCCCATCCCCCCCCGTAAAATAAGCGTGCGCCTGGAGGACATCGTGAGACTGAGTGACCTCCCAGGCGTGGTGGATTATCACGAGCTGATGCTTGGGCTGGGCATCACTTCACGGGCGCCCGCAGTGGAGAACGTCACCCCCCTGCCCCCGATCCCATGGGCATGGGTCGTGAAAGAGTCCATCCAACACCCGCTAACCTCATGCAATTTGTCGGGAGGCTTACGAGGAAAGGGCAGGGAGGAGGAGCAGCGTTCTCACGCCTTCTCAGGTTAAGCTGGCAGACCCGCTGATCCAGAAGCTCCGGAGTCGAACCTTCTTCTCCCAGAAGGCCATAGACCTTCTTGAGGCAGAAATCGCCGACGGCAAGTGCAACATTACTGACGTGGGATCCGAGATGGTGCGCACGGTGTTCGTAGTCGCGCTACGCATACAGAGAGGGCCCCGTGATCAGCGGATCCTTGTGAAAGTTGGTGAGGTCCCGGAGAATTAAGAGGAGGACGAGGAGAGAAGGAGGAGGAGGAGAAGGAGGAGGAGGAGAAGAAGAAGAAGAAGAACCAGAGCTAGAGAAGTAGGAGGAGGAGGATGAGGAGGAGGAGGAGGAGGAGGAGGAGGAGGAGGAGGAGGAGGAGGAGGGGGCCCGGGGGTGCGATGAGGAAAGGGGGACTGGAGCAGGAGGACAGAAGGGAGAGATTGCCTGATGATTGGTGAGGTCTTGAGGGAGAATGGCGATGTCGTCCCGTACTGTGTTCTGCCTGGGATCAAGCGGGGTGAGCAGCGCTGTTCCAAGGAGGTAGTTGACTTGTTGTTGGAGACGGAATTGCTGGAGCTGAAAGACCATGTTCAGGTGGATTACACGGTGCCGCCTGAGCAGGTACCCATTATCCAGACTTCCGACCAGTACCACATCAGGCCATCGGCCAAACCCCCTTCACCCGCTTCCTGGCATACCTTCTCGGGGGATTGTGCGCATTCGGGCTACGTTTATGGCTCCCGTGCGTCAACCGAACTGGCCAGTCGAACAAAAGTCTACACGGATATGAATATCGCATAGCTCCCAGCGACGACTCTAGTTTGAGCACTTGCCGGGCTGGCGGGGGGGGGGCAAACGATCGGAGTGTTAGTGCCGAGCGGTCCGACATAGTCATAGGGCAAGTGCCCGAGGAGTGCTTCTGCTACGCGGGCTACTTTACTTATGGTGTAAACGCAAGTGCTGTGACCGTACAATGTGCTGCGCACCTAGTCTTTTCACGCACAGCACATCGGCTACGCCTGGGGAAGCAATGCTTGACACATCCACACACTAAGTTCATTACCCAGAGTGGGCCCTCCTGGTGGAACAATGTAAAAGCGGCTCCCGCGCTGGACGTTCTCGGAAAGTATTTCCGAGGCGACCCGCCTGGCCTCTCAGGACAACCGCGCAACACACACCATAAGGCTGTCATCTTTCAAGCCCTCCGCGGGCCACTTGACTTAGCCAGGGCCATGCCATATTATTGTCATCATTCCTTCCTTGCCAGGTCATCGCCACAGTTGTTAAGGATAATGAACCTCTAGAATAGGAAATGCGAAGAGTGGGAGCCGGGTAGATTTCGAGGGGTAGGGGTAAAGCACTTGATCGCATGTGGGCAACTAAGAGCGGCCGATCTCAATATCGAAGACGCCTACGGCGAATCACCGCCGCCCCCTGCCTTTTGGAATCGCCCATGTGGTCGAACGTTGTGGCCAGAGCTCTGCCAAGCTATCCGACCATGTGTTCCCCCAGCCGCTGTGGAAACCTTTCGAGGAACACGCGGGGGAGAAAGAAGAAGCGGAGGAGAGCGAGGACGCATTGAAAGGAGGAGGAGGAGGAGGAGGAGGAGGAGGAGGAGGAGGGTGAGGGTGAGGGCCACCGAGAGCGCGTCCGATCCGAACACGCCTCAGGAACAGATGGGACCCTGAGGGCCGCAACGCGGCGGAAATATTATGAACTGGGAGGGCAGGCGGGGGCCAGGGAAAACCGACGCCACAAAACCGCTCCCAGGAGGGCGAGACACGTTACGTCTGCGCCTTGCCCTCGGGGCGCTTGGGGCGCCCTGGTCGGCCGTGGAAGATCCTGTCGATCAACCCCAGCTGATTAGCCCTCGTGCTCGGATTCTCTGAGAGCCCAGCACAGGGACGACGGAGCTTCCGAACGCTCCGTGACGTCTCGAGGGTCGTCGTGCCCGCACACCTGCGGCAGCAGTAGACTGAATTCACACAAAAAACGTCATGGCCCAATGCCGCAAATTCAGCAATGAACTCGTTCGACCCCGAACTGTTTGAAACCTCGCCTACGGCAGGCTCCTGGGGAGGGTCCGTGGGCCCAGGAAGGGGACCCTCCGAGGCCGCTGAGGGCCCTTCCCCAAGAAACTCCGCGACGATCACCTGCGACGGGGCGACGCGGGGGTCCGACACTTTGACCCAGACCTCCACCGAATTCTTAAACCATTCCGCACAGGCTACTCTCTGGAGGCTAGAGGGCTCACATCTCCTTCCCGACCCCGTCCTAAGCCACGCTAGGGTCGAGTCCGATCGCGCCGATCTCCCGCAACTCCTGCACCTGTGCTCATTGAGCCTCTTGCACCACCAAAGCTCATGGTCAGAACCCCGTCCGAATACGACTGGCTGCCCCAGGATCTCACGAGCCTCAGGATCCTGGACAGGTGGTGGGGGGCCTCGGCCCCAGCTCTCCGAGACGATAACCCGTAAGCACGCCCAAGACACAAACTGCAACGTGGCCTTATGGACCTTCAGGGCCTCCGAGAGCGACTGGGAAACCGTGTTGGCGATCATGTGGTGCGCCGCGCCCGCCTTGGCGAAATAGTCAGCCCAGGCATTGCCGAGCCAGTTCTCCACCTCTTCAGGATTCTCCAGCACACTGTCGATGTCACGGTGTGCAGGAGTCCACTCAAACCGAACAGGGTACTCAAGTACCCGACGCTGCGCGGCCTGAAAAATCTCTCGCCATATCTTGGCGTGCTTGCCTCGGCCGTGCTGGAGGGATTGGTCCCATGAGTTGCCCTCGGTAACCAGTCCCAGGAGGTCAGACACAAACAGCTCGTGATCTGGGTGAAATTCCAAACCCATTTTGATCGCATATCTCTCCGCACGGCCAACAGTCTGCACATAGAAGGGCAGGGGTCCGTACACAGCACGGACAGGCAAAAGAGTCTTGGGGTCCAGCTGGGTGCATGAATACCCACACCGCCTAGTCTCTGGAACGCTGGATGCGAGGCCCGAGCCATCGGTGTAGCTCTTGGGGCCCCAAGGCCCGTCGGTATCACCCCAAAGAAGAACTTCCGTGCTTATAGTGTCGAGCCCAGGAATACCCACAGGAGGAGCAGGGACCCCGAAGACCAGATAACTGGAGTCCCAAGCCAGACGCCCATCATACCATTCGCCCCCCTTCAGGAGCATGCCTCTGGTTGCCTCCAAGTCCTCTGAGATGTCCAAGAAGTCCTCGCGCTGCTTGAGCAGCTCGGGGCAGTCGTAGAGCACGTGGCCCCAAATACCCTGAGACTGGGCCCCACAAGCAGCACACGGCCTGATTGGTACCTTATGGCGGGCATCTTGGAGCTGAGGGATGGGGAGGTTTCCCGACCAGTGCGCTTGGAGGGCCCCGAGTCTACGAACGCACTTGATGCTCTTCACCGAGTTCCGTAAGCCTCGGTGCCATATCTGCTCGCCAGGCTCAGCAGTATAAAAATGCTTGAGCAGCCGCTCGTCCTGCCAACGCTGGATCCCCTGAGTGAGGAAGACCTTCAGGTCGGCGGGGCACATAACTCGCAAATCGAAAACGTTGCCTACATCATCAGCCACCATATGACTAGATACTAGATTCCACCCAATACGTCGTAAGGTCAGCCAACAGGCCCCGATCGGGCCCCGAGTATTTGCCCAAGACAGAGTGCCAATCTTATCTCGAAGAGCCTCCCAAGCCCGATGTAAGCGACTGTCGGGTATTCTCCTGTCCCAGACCCACTCCGCAAACTTGATGACAATGGCTAGAGTGGCGTGGTAAATAGGATCGTAGAAATCGCTCTTGTGGCTAACCAAGTAGGCGGTCACACCAGTATTAAACTTACCTGGCGCGCCGTTCAAGACGGCGGCGAAAAGACGCAACTCTCGCAGTGCAACGTCGCTTACTCCAGCAACTGCAGCACCGTGCGCCACTGATGGGAGGGCGCCTGTGCGCCACAGAGCCGTCGCGACCTTGCCGACAGCAGACTTCAGCATGGAAAACCTCGCCTTCCTCTCTCTGAGCTGTTTGAGACGCTTCTTTTCCATGCCTCGAATCACCTTGGGCCCCGTGAGCTCGTGACCTAGGTTCCTCATGTGGCCTTTGTACGGGATCTTCATGGAGCCCATGTGGCGCTGCACCCCCTTCCAGAACTTCCGAGAACCAACAACAGCCCCAGACTTGGAAGCCTTCAAGATCATGCCGAGGCCCTTGGAGTCCTGGATGAAACCCCTCGCCGCCAGCGCAAGGTACTTGGCCTCCGTGGGGTCCTGGGAGGTATGTTGGAGCCCAATGTCGTCCATGAGCGTCCTCGGGGTCACCGTGGGGGAGACCTTCGAGACCCTCTGCACCGACCTATAGGTAAGCAAGTACAAGACGTACGTAGCGTGAGTACACCCAGCTAGGATCCCCTGGAAGGACCGAAACCCTCTGGATACACTCCCAAAGGCCCTTATACGACGGGGCTGTTGGTAGCTCTGAATGAGGAGCCACAGCAAACGTAGTGGAAACCCCAGAGCCTGGCCTTCTCGGAGCAACGCATGTGGGTCCACCATGTCGTAACACTTGCTCATATCAAGCAAGATCGTACATGTCTGCTCCCCCAACAACTGCGCAACCTCCTGCTGAATATTATGATCAAACGCCGAGTCCGTAGACGTGTGGCCCGCTCTCGTGCCCCACATCTGTCGCACTGGTAGCCAGCCTGCCACGCTGCCGAAACTGGTCTCCTGAGCTTGCCCCAGATACGCACCAAAGCGTGAGATAGAACAATCAATCGTGTGTCCCCGTCAGGTTTGGGTAAACGAACCATTTCACTGTACACCCGCTCAGGAGGCCAGGACAGCCACTGCTCGAAAACCATAAACATCTTGGCCATGCGCTCGAGCGCTTGGTCCGACAGAGCGTCCAGGCATCTGGGTGAAATTCTGCTCGGCCCAGCTGCCGTCCGCGTCGAAAACCTGCGAATGGCAGCCCGCACTTGCTGGTGGTCGAGCTCGGGCAGAGCAGGCCAGCTCTCGTGGCCTGGCGGCAGCTCAGGGGGCAAAAGGTCGTGATGCCGCCATACTCCCTCCCACACGTCAAGGGTGTGGTTTGCCAGCAGGTACGGCTGCGCGTTCACGTCGAAATTGAGCTGCTCCTGCTTGCCACGCACCTTGGAGGCTGCATGGGCCCGACTGGCCCCACCTAAGAAAGCCTGCTTAGCCCAGCCTCGCCAAGCCTTCTCCGAGGCCCCTCTCGCTGCCTTCAGCACATCATCGGCCTTCCTCGTGATGTTGTCCAGGCCCGAGTCGAAGTCAGCATCGCCGATCATGCCCAGGCCCCGCAGCAGGAAGTCTACGGTGTCCTGATCAAGGTAGTGACATGTCTTCTTGTCGCGGGCGATCCTGCGGCAATATTGGTCCACCTCGTAGAAGGCCTGCAACACCTTGGTGTACTGCAGGGGCGTTAGCTGGCAGACCACTGAAGCCAACTGTAACCGTTGACAAAACCTGCCTAGTCGGTCCCGCTCCGACCTGAGATGCTGACACCATCTCTTGGCCGTCGCCCACGCATAGACCTTGGGCTCGCGGTACGTACGCCGGCGCGGAGGTTCCCATGCCAGCAGCTTCCACTTGAAACGTGGAGGGCCTGACCTGCCGACGAAAGGGGCCGCGTCCTTGTCCACCTTGTCATACCTCCCCGCCAGCTCGAAATCGATACCGTCCAGGACTGTGTCCCACAGCAGGGCCAAATCTGTAACCTTCTTGACTTCCAGAAAAACATGGTCCACTGCCTCCCACGGGTACGGGAACCTGGCGCACCCACATGGCGGAGTAACAGGGAAAGCCCTTGGCTCGTCTGGCACGAGACACCATGCTGGCCTGTCTTTGCCCAGGAGGTTGATACTGACTGGGTAATGCGGGGGTGGTATTGTGCCGTGCATATCTTCCACCACTGCAGCCCCTAGCCTAGACGACAGATTTGCACACGCGATGAAGTAATCGATCGTAGACTTGCCGTCCTCCTTGCAGCACGTGGCCGACGCTGGCGTGTAAGACAACCCAGCAAGAGACTCAATCCACCTCCTCGCATTCAGAGCTGCTATGTCAGAATTCCAGTCACCTGCTAAGATCCAATCGAAGCCCGCAGCATTCCAGGTCGCAACTCTCTGCGCTATGGCCCACAGAATGGAGAGGTTCTCACCCGTCAGCCCAATGCTCGTCACCAAGTATGCACTGACCACAATCACCCCCCCAGGGACGCCCCAATTGACAAAGCTGGCAACCACTCTGCCTGGGTAGATGATGGGGTCGCCGTCAGGAGGCTTCGTGATCATCACGTTCGTGGGCACCAGTATGGCGACCCCGCAGTGATTGGCCTGCGGGCCCCTGGCGTTGGTCGCCAGGGCTGGTGCCCACATCCCGTGGAGGCCGAGGTCCTTGGCTCGGTGCTGGAACTCCCCGAGGCGTGACTCCACAATCCTCGTCTCCTGTGCACAGATGATCTTGGCCTTCGCAACGGCCAGGAAGTCGAACAATGGCCCGAAGGAGCCTGCATTCACCGACATAATTGTTCCCGCAATGGCGGGTGAAGAAGATTTTCCCCCCAACTCGCCCGTCTTAGATATATCGGACCCGACGCTCATGCTACCACGTCCGAGATCCAAATGTTCATCAGCGGGGGCGGAGGGAGATGAAGAGGCTGCACCTGCAGCCTCCTCGCGTTCTGACTGACGTATTTCCAAGGGGTTCGGGCAAATAGTGGGGAAGAGGTCGTCGGCTTCTCGATCTGCGTCAAGAAACTCGAACGGGTCGTACTCCCCGTCCATGTTTGATCCCACCATGGCCCCAGTAGGTCGGTACCCTCTGCCGTCCGATGTCGGGGCAGGCTCACAGCGAGGCGAAGAGGGTGAGTGGTGCGTGCCGCGGGGGCCCCTGGCCTCCCACGGTCGGTACTCTCCGCCCTCAGCTTTCCTCATTGCTGCTTGCCCGCGGTCGACGGACGGTGAGCAGTGCGTACCTCCTGGGGCTGAGACTGTCATCGGTGCACACCCCGTCTGCGAAGCAGAAGCCGCACTCTGCAGGGTACACGATGCACGGGGTTCCACCTCCGCACTCTGCTCGGCTGGCCGAGTGAGCATTGCTGAGGGTAGCCAACTCGTGCCAATACAGTTCCCATCCCAAGAGACATGTGCCGATGTCGTAGGCGCAGCCGCCCCCCGTGACGTACACGATGCACGGGGTTCCGCCTCAGGCCTCTGCTCGGCAAGCCGAGTGAGCCTCCCTGAGGGTAGCCGACGCGTGCCAATAACCTCAGACACATCCCAGGAGACACTTGCCCGCGGTGTAGTACTCGCCGCCGACGCCGTAGTCCTTCCTGGAGTCGCGAGTGAAGCTGATACCCCGCTTCGAGGGGACACATCATTGCTTGCCGCCATTGCTGCTGCAGAACTGAGTAACATTCCAATCCCGATGCTGACGAATCTATTGTTTGCGAGCCCTCTTGCACGCTTCAATGTACGTCGACTGGAACCTCTTGAACCTCTCCGTGACTGCCTCGGCGGAGACGTTCTCGTCCGTAGGGATTCCTGCAGCATTGAGCGTGGCCCGCATGTCTTCCTCTCCCATCTCGATGTCTGAAATTTCGTCATCTTCAGGTTCTTGTGCAGGGGGCTCTGGGGCATGGGGCGAGGGTGGCTTTGCCTGCGGCGCCTGCTGCAGCTTGGTGACCGTCTCCGCCATAGCTTGTAGCCCTGCAGTAAGATCAGGCCCCAAGCCCAGAGTACTAGCAACACGCCCCAACTGTTCCACCGACACCGCGAACCCAGGAAGCATCTCATGGAGCGTGGGCGGCCTTTCCTGCTCTGGCGGGCGGGCCTGAGACATGGCTTTGCGCGTATCCTCCTCGAGCCTGACCACCTCAGCAGACGCCTCCACGAGCTTGGCCTCAGCCTTGTCCAAGTGTCCCTGCAGCTCCAGGATCTTGGCTCTCTGCTCCTCGACCGCCCTGCGCACGCTGGACTCATGGGACCTCGCGTGCTGGAGCTTCGCCGCCAGCGATCGAGCCTGGTCCTCAATCGGGCGTCCATCGAACAGCTCCCGCTCCAAGGTCTCCTTCTCCTTTTTGTAACTGGCCAGCACCGTCGCGTCCCTGTCGGAGGAGAGCAGGCGCATGATGGAGTCCACCTCCTTGATGCGCTTGCGTCTCTCTTCGGCTCCGTCAGGTTGTGACTGCGCCCATGGTGGTGGCGGTGATGGCTCAGCCTTCTCTGCGGTGAGCCTCTTGACCTGTTCTTCGAGCTGTGCACACCGAGCGGCGAGGCCTTTGTCCACCTGGCTGGGGCTCTTGGATCCTGCAGCATGGACACTAGGGGCCTTCCCTCGTTTGTACTCTTTGAACACCACCGACTTATGGAGCTGACACTGCTTGCAGTACAACGTACCTCCTGCATTGAACCACGGCTTGCCAGTGACAGAGTGGACACACGACTTGCATATCCACGGTTCGTCAGCAGCAACCCTCCGAGGAGCCATGGCGCTCGCAGGAGACTGGGCCACGGGCTCCTGTGCTGGGAGGCCGTGCCGCAAGCTGCGATGCGTGGGGCGGACCACGCACCGCTCTGCCTGGGGCGAACCAGGCGAAGGATGAAAGCTGGCCGCGGACTAGCGGTATCCACTTTGTTCCCAGGGGAAACCAAAACCTTGAGCCAAAATGGCTTGAGCCAAAATGGCTACGGAGGAGGAGGAGGCGGAGGAGGAGGAGGAGGATGAGGAGAAGGAAGAGGAAGATGAGGCGGAGGATGCTGAGGAGGAGGAAGAGGACGAGGAGGACGAGGAGGAGGAGGAGAAGGAGGAGGAGGAGGAGGAGGAGGAGGCGGAAGAGGACTCTTGGGGCCTTCTGGGAGCTTCTTGTGGGCCTCTTGGAGGCCTCTTGGAAGAATCCTTGGGCCTCTTGGTTACCTTTTCTGGCTTCTTGGGGGCTTCTTTGGCCGTCTCAGGGCGTCCCTGGCCCGTCTGTTGCCGTTGGAAGCCGTCTTGTGGGCCTCTCTTGACCGACTTAGGGCCGTCTTGGGGCGCTTCAGGGCCGTCGTGGAGGCCACCATGGGCGTCTTGGGGGTCTCTTGGGCCGTCTTGGGGCTCCCTTGGGGCCGTCTTGGAGTCTGCTTGGGCCGTCATAGGAGTCATCGTAGAGGCCTTCGGGGCCATCTTGGAACAATCTTGGGCCCTTTTGGGCCGTCTTGCGCCGTCGGAAGGCCGAAAGAATGCAAAAGGCGAAATCCTTCAAACGCCTGCGTAAAATCAATGATGTTGGCCTCTTCGGGCCCTCCTGGATGCCCCCTTGGAGGCCTCTTGAGCCGTCTTGGGGCCATCTTGGGCCGTCTTGGGTGCATTTTGGGGCCTTGTTGGGGTCTCTTGGGCTCATCTTGGCCTTCTTGGAGGCATCTTGGAGGTCATTTTGAGACGTCTTGGCCGTCGGAGAGTCCTTCATGAGCCGTCTTGGGTGATGTTTGCTGGACGTCGAGGTTGTTTCCAGTCCCTTCCGGGTGGCCAGCGGCATGGACCCAAGCCCCAGGGGTTTCTGGGGAAAAGAACCAAAGCCAAGCCGCAAGAAGTTTAGCACGCCAGGCAGCCCTGTGGCAAGCCAACAGGGGGCGGCGGGTGACGGAAAGCGCGCGTAGCGTCGCGATCCATTAGTGGGGTGAAATAACGAGGGGGGTGTGGGGGTTAGGCAGCCCGCCACCCAGATGACGGAAAGCGCGCGTAGCGTCGCGATCCGTTAGCCGGGGGAACAAGGGGGGGTGGAGGGGTAGGCAGCGGCACGCCCAGATGACGGAAAGTGCGAGTAGCGCTGCGATCCGTTAGCCGGGAGAAATAGCAAGGGGGGTAGACAGCCCCAGCCCCAGATTACGGAAAGCGCGCGTAGCGTCGCGATCCATTAGTGGGGAGAAGGAACAAGGGGGGGGATTGGCAGCCGCGGCCCCAGATGACGGAAAGCGCGCGTAGTGTCGCGATCCGTTTGTTAGCTGGGAGAAATCACAAGGGTGGGGGGGGGTAGGCAAAATTGTTGCCATTTTCGGCCCAAGACGGCCCACGTCAGCCGCAGGAGCATTTCAGAGGCTCCCAAGACAGCCCCAAGAGCGCCCAAGCCACCTCCATGACGGCGTCGGAAAGGTCCAAGAGGGCCCGAAGACGGCCCATGAGCGTTCAAAGAGGGCAACATGGCTTCAAGACGGCCCAGGAGGCCCCCAAGATGCCGCAGGAGGTTCACAAGGGGGCCCCCAAGAGGCAAACATCGCCCCATTCCTTTCGGGAAACGTACATTGTTGGCATATTAGCTTCTTTGGTCTTCACGATGTCCAAGACTGCCCACGAGGCTCCCAAGACCGCCCCAGGACGGCCTGAAAGACCCCAAAGAACGCTCCAAGACGGCCCAAAAGGGCTCTAAGACGGCCGAAGAGAGCTCCAAGACGGCCCGAGACGGGTCCCAGATGGCCACAGGAGGTTCCCAAGAGCGCTCATTCACAGTTAGATTCGTTCCCAGACCGTCAATATTCAAGCCAGTTTATATTTGACAACTCTTGCGCCTAGACGCTCACGGCGGACAGGTCCATGCTAATAGATGCACCTATGGGGAGCCCCACGCAGTGAACAATTGATTTTCGCAAGGTTGGTTGCTAGATTTTTGTTTGTCGTACCGAAGCCTGAACACCAATAGGGCTCCAAGACACTAAACCAGCGATCTTGCGCCCTCCCAAAATGAACGCGCTGTCCGTCCCCATGCCAAGCAGGTGGCGGAAAGAGCGAGTTATGAGTGATGATGTTGAGTTGGGGCGAAGCCCGAAAGGGAGGGGTCCAGGGGAGGAGCGAGGCGTGCGAGACCGGGCCTTAATGGCCGCCCAGGGGCCGCTTCCCTTTTATTTGTTCGAATGAAGCGACTCGCGGGCGCCCTCCATGGCCCGTTTCCTAATTCTTTGAACGAAGCGACTCAAGGGCCCCAGGACGGCCCAAGAGAGCCCCAACACGACCTAAAGACGGCCCCAAGAGAGCCTCAGATGGCCTCCAGACGGTCCAAGAGAGCCTCGAGACCGTTCCAGAGGCGTCCAGAGGACCGTCGAGAGGGCCTCAGGAGACCAAAAACATTGAGTTCCCTAGGGTATTTGAAGGTTTTTCGAGTTCTGGCTTTTTCAGGCCCGGACGGGCCCAACACGGCCCACGAGGCCCCAAAGGTCGTCCCAAGACCGCCCCAGAGGCTCCCCTGAGGTGCCGAAAACTGTCCAAGAGGGCGTCCAGATGGCCCAAGAGTGCCCCAAAACAGCCCTAGAGGGCCCCAAGACGGTCCCAAGAGAGCCCCAAGAAGGCCCCAAGAGGCTCCCAAGAGACTCCCAAGGAGGCCCGAAGAGGCGGTGTGGGGACTGGGCTGCTCGGGTGTGGGGGCTGGGCTGGCCCCAAGACGGCCCAAGAATACCAAAACGGCCCTCACGAGGGCCCCCGGGAGGGCCTCAGGAGGCCAAACAGTTTGTTTCTCCTATGGTTTTTGATGGCTTGGGGAATTCTCATTTTTTCGAGCCCAGAAGGGCACCAGACGGCCCAAGACGTCCCGAAGATCGTCCAAAGACGGCGCCAGAGCCCCCAGAAGGGCCCGACAATGGTCCAAGAAGGCCCCCCCAGACAGCCCACGAGGGCCCCAAGACGGCCCCACGAGAGCACCAAGATGGCCCAAGAGGTTTCCAGGAGGGCCCGAAGAGGCGGTGTGGGGACTGGGCTGCTTGGGTGTGGGGACTGGGCTGGCCCAAGACGGCCCAAGAGTCCCAAAACGGTCCCAAGGGGCCCCCCAAAGGCTCCCAAGAAGCCCCAGAGACGCCAAGGAACACCATGGCTCCCCACAGCGAGCGGTGACGTAACAAGCTCTGAACACCAAGGCTCCTCAGAGCGCGGTGACGTAAAGAGCTCTGAGCAGCAAGGCTCCCAAGAGCGAGCGGCAACGTAAAAGTCTCTGAACACCAGGGCTCCCAGCAGAGAGCGATGACGCAACAAGCTCTTCACGCCAAGGCTCCCCAGAGCGAAGGGTGCCAGGAGCCATCTCGGGCCAGTTCCTGCGGCGCTCTTTCCGTTCCCGTGCTGGCCCAGGTCGATTGGCCTTCGGCCCATCCCGCCGCCGTGCCCAGGGTTGTCGGTCGGAGACGAGACCCTTGGATCCATGTGAGGATCTTTTGGGAGACCTCTCGGGAGCACCTCGGAGGGAGGTTCGGAGGCGTTTGGGGACGTTTCGGGGGCCTCTTGGGGGCCTCTTGGCTCTGATTTGGGCCTCTTGGGGCCTCTGGGGGGCACCTCGGGGGCACCTCGGGGGCCTCTGGGGGGATCTTGGGGCCGTCTAGGGGCGGAGGGCTCAAACTGTCAGTTCGTGTTCCCCCTCTTGGGGCTGTCTTGGGGGCCTCTTGGGGGCTCTTGGGCCGTTTTGGAAGGATCTTGGGCGCCAAGTGGGCCGTCTTGGGCTCTCTGAAGACCCAAAACGCAGCAATGCTGAGACCATGCAATAACCAAGGGAGTTTGACTGTTTGGGCCTCTCGGGCCGCCCTCCAGGGCCTCCAAGACGGTCCAGGAGGCGCACAAGAGGGCTCCAGGACGGTCTTCGGAGGCATCTGACTTAGGTCATGTTGGCCATGCATGTCCCGAACAACGCGCTCTTGGCCTCTGAAAGAGGCCACGCGGGGAACACCCAGGAGCGCCCAAGAGCTCCCAGGAGCGCCCAGAACTCTGGGCCGTGATCCCATGAGATAATGATGATATTAAATGCAGAGATTCGCAGGGACCTGAGGACATTCCAACTCGTGCCTCAGGGCACGGTGGCAGATGTTTGCATGTATGTGTATATATATATGTATACATATACACACACACACACACGCACCCGCGGTAAGGACCTACCATGTCCAGACCCTCTCGCGCTTCTTCGTGCGTGCGCCAGCGCCGTTCCCGGTGCTTGTCTTGCAAGTTGCTTTGCCCGTGCCCTTGCCCTTGGCCGCGCCCTTGGATTGGCTTTTCGGATCGCCCTAGATGGCGGGTCGCTCCGTTTCGCACGCGCGGCCCGCTCGGACCTTACTCGCCGCTGGCGCTCTCGCCTGCGGTTGCGACGCAAAAGTAACCCCACCAGCCCATCCAGAAACGATGTCCACAGGATTTGCCTCGATCAGGGAAGTGGGCAGCACACAGAAGAAGGGTCCCCCAGTGGAGGCCTCTTGGAGCGTCTTCGGGGCCTCTTGGCAGTCCCAGACGCATCTTAGAGCGTCTCGGGTGCCTCGCAAAGCTTCTTGGGGCCTCTTGGGGGTCTCTTGGGATCCTCTTGGAGGCCTCTTGGGCGCCTGTTGGGGCCTCCTGGGGCCTCCTGGGCGCCTCTTGGGGCCCTCTTGAAGTGCTCTTGGGAGCCTTGGGAGCGCTCTTGGAGAGCCTTCTTGGGCCATCTTGGAGCCAGCTTAAGCGAAACGGCTCAAAGAAGGGGGCTCCCTCAATTAGCCTCTCCCCTCGGGAGCCCCCCAAGTCGCTTTTTTGAGCGTTCTCTGGGCGCTCTTGGAGCGCTCTTGGGCGCTCTTACGCTCTTGGGGCCGTCTTGGGGCTCCCTTGGGCCCCTCTTAGGGCTCTCTTGTGCCATCTTAGAGCCTCGAATCGCCATCAGAAGAGAAAAGGCGAGAAAGCCAAAAACATTAAATTTCCCAAGGTTTGTGAAGGATGTTGGCCTCTTGGGGGCATCCTTGGGGAGCTTTTTTGGCAACTTCGAGCCGTCTTGGGACAGTCTTGGGGCGTCTTGGAGCATCTTGGGAGCCATCTCGAGGCATCTTGCGCTATTTTGAGCCATCTTGGACGCCATCTTGGGCCCTCCGCAGCCCTGTAGGGGCCGTCTTGGGCGAACAAGTGCACTCTGACACGTCGCGACCGGCCCCGTCCAGGTCCAGGGGAGGGGGTAGGGGGAGGGGTGCACCCCTTCCCGAAAGGGAAGAAGGGAGGGGGAAAAGGAAACGCTCTAGACCACGAACGCCCAGAGGGCTGGTGGGATTATCTTGGCGAAGGACCCGACCATATGCAGTTTTGAGTACCGCAATTTTGAATATGTTCTTCGGTGGCGCTCCCTATGGGGCCACGAAACGCTGCACTGGGTGGGGGGAACGTATGCGGGCGGTAGCACTGGGGCCGTCGGTGGAGTTCAGCATGGGGCCAGCGCTGTACTTGGTGGGGGGGATGCATGCGGGCGGTACAGCTGGGCCCCCGGTGGAGCTCCTTATGGGGCCACGATGCGCTGTACTGGGTGGGGAGGACGCATGCGGGCACCCCCACTGGGACCTTCGGTGGAGTTCCCTATGGGGTCACGAGACGCTGTACTGGGTGTGGGGGACGCATGCGGGCACCCCCACTGGGACGTTCGGTGGAGCTCCCCATGGGGCCACGAAGCGCTGTGCTGGGTGGGGGGGGGGACGCATCCGGGTACCCCTACTGGGGCCTTCGGTGGAGCATCCTATGGGGCCACGAAACGTATGAGGGGTGGGCCAAAGTGAGGGGGGTGACGGGAGGAGGGGGAGGAAGAGGAGGAGGAGGAGGAGGAGGAGGAGGAGGAGGAGGAGGAGGAGGAGGAGGAAGGAGGAAGGCGGAGGAAGGAGGAGGACGAGGAGGAGGAGGAGGAGGAGGAGGAGGAGAGGAGAGGAGAGGAGAGGAGAGGAGAGGAGAGGAGAGGAGAGGAGAGGAGGGGAACGCGGGGACCGTCTCTTCAAAACGAGGACCCAACACCACAGGATGGTTGGGAAATCGTAAAAAATGGTCAGTGATTTGTTTTTGGTTTTCGACTATTTCTAACTATTTTGAATCGTTTTGCCAATTTTGCATTTGTCGTTCAAAATTCGTTTGTAGGGGGACATGCCCGACCTAAATGTAGTAACACCCCGCAGTTGCGGATAAGAGTGAGGGGGCTGCGAGGATGTCCTCAGTCTGCGAGGCTCTGGAGAAGCCCGCCGCAGGCGCTTAACTTTTACAAAGTATGCATTGAGCCCGTCGCAGGCGACGATTTTTTCGTTAAAGCATTGTGGGTGGATCGCGGGGTGAGTCGCGGGTGGGTCGCGGGTGGGTCGCGGGCCGTGTCGCGGATGGGTCGCGGGCCTTGTCGCGGGTGGGTCGCGGGGTGGGTCGCGGGTGGGTCGCGGGGTGTGTCGCAGGGTGGGTCGCGGGGTGTTTCGCGGGGTGGTGTTCGCGCGCTTGCGTAATCATTCAAAAACCAACGGTTTTTGAACATTCATGTCACGCGGGACTTCGCGGGCAACTTCTCGCGCGCACGCCGAACTCATTCAACAACTTCCGCGCGCGTGCCAGAGGCAGACTTTTTCACGAATCCCTTGTAAATAATACCATAAGGCGCACATGCGCGCGGCCGCCGCGCGCGCATGTCGAAATCTTTCTAAACACATTGTGATTGCGAAGGCCTGACGGCCGGTGCCGCCGACCCTGTTCGCAATGCGCAGCAAGAGGCACGGGCTGTGGGATGGTTTGGGGGAACGGGGAGAAGGACGAGAAGGTGGGGGAGGGAGGTGTCGTATCTGACCCGGGACTTCCCCGGGACTCCCCCGGGACCCCCCCCGGGACCTCCTCTCCCCCCCCCGTCGGGGAAGGGAAAGGGAAGGGGCTTCCCTTCGACTCAATGACGACGTTGCTCAAGGTCGGTACGGGGGGGGGGCGTCGTATCTGACTCGGGGGGGGGGTCGCTACCCCCCCCCGCTACCCCCCCCCCCTCCCGGCGGGGGAGGAATGAAAGGGAAGGGGCTTCCCTTCGACTCAATTACGAGGTTGCTCAAGGTCGGCTTGGCTGGAGCCCAGGGGAAGAGGAGTCCCAGGGGGGGGCGTCGTATCTGACCCGGGGGGGGGGTCGCTACCCCCCCCCCCCTCCCGGCGGGGGAGGGATCAAAGGGAAGGGGCTTCCCTTCGACTCAATTACGAGGTTGCTCAAGGTCGGCTTGGCTGGAGCCCAGGGGAAGAGGAGTCCCAGGGGGGGGCGTCGTATCTGACCCGGGGGGGGGGTCGCTACCCCCCCCCCCCTCCCGGCGGGGGAGGGATCAAAGGGAAGGGGCTTCCCTTCGACTCAATTACGAGGTTGCTCAAGGTCGGCTTGGCTGGAGCCCAGGGGAAGAGGAGTCCCAGGGGGGGGCGTCGTATCTGACCCGGGGGGGGGGTCGCTACCCCCCCCCCCTCCCGGCGGGGGAGGATGAAAGGGAAGGGGCTTCCCTTCGACTCAATTACGAGGTTGCTCAAGGTCGGCTTGGCTGGAGCCCAGGGGAAGAGGAGTCCCCAGGGGGGGGCGTCGTATCTGACCCGGGGGGGGGTCTCGCTACCCCCCCCCCCCCCTCCGGGGGGAGGGATCAAAGGGAAGGGGCTCCCTTCGACTCAATTACGAGGTTGCTCAAGGTCGGCTTGGCTGGAGCCCAGGGGAAGAGGTCTCCCAGGGCCACTTTTGCTCGGACGTAGAACTAACTCAACAACCTCCGCGCGCTTGCCAGACGCGCCGTCGTCGTCGTTGTCGCTGTCGTCGTCGGCGTCGGTATCGTGGCCAAGTGCTATGTGGTACCTACCGTCACGCTCTTGTCTTAAGAAGTCTTGCGACCAAGTTGCGGGTGGGAGGGTGGGATGTTTGCACGAGCAGTGGAGAGGACAGCTTCAAGACGGTCAAAGTGGATTGCACCACATATACTGCGCCAGATGCGTTGCACAACGTGGTCTGCACAACATATATATTGCACCACATGAGTGGCTCCACATATATGGCACACTATAGATTGCGCACCACACACATGTCACTACATAAATCGCAGATTTCACAACATATATGGTACAACATATATTGCACAACATATATTGCAACACGTAAATTGCACCACATACGCTGGACCGCTTATAGGGTCCCACACCTATTGCACAACATAGCTTGCACAACACACGTTGCACAACATATGCATATATGGCTAGAATCACACTGTGTTGGACCCGCGCTGGCTAACAGTTTTCTTGGTTGGATAGAATCTGATAGCCTCAGACAGCCACAGATGGCCTCGGGCAGCTTCGAGCACGACTCCGAACAGCAAAGAGGGCCCCCGAGAGTTCTGGCATCGCAGCATCAGGACCCGCTACCTGCGGACCACCTTCTCGGCGTCCATGGCGGGCGAAGAGGCCGACAAGGTCGGGTGTTGCCAGAGGTGCCCCTGGCCCAAGGTGCCCCCAGGACTTCCAGGGAGGCCCTCACGGCCTCCAGAGCACCCCTCACGAGGCCCAGGGGGCCCCAGGGACTCCAAGAGGGATCAAAATGGAGCGAAGAGCCGGGGGCACCTTGGGCCATGGGCACTTCTAGCAGCACACGACAAGGGGCTGGCGTGGACGACCATCGCGAACCTCAGGACCTTCGGCCCCCGCCGCTCGAAGGAGTCCGCGTCCTTCGGCCCGAGGCGGTCGAAGGAGTCTGCGTTGTCGGAGGTCCGCCACCGTGCAGCCGAGATCCTGAACCGGCAAGACAGAGTGTTGGTGTTCCGGGGGGAAGACGGAGCAACGGAGAAATCGGGGGCCCCCAAACGGGGTGGTGACCACATTGTGTGTTGAGTCGGTGGGGATTCGGGGTCACCGCACGATTCTGGTACTCGAGTCCCTCTCCGAGGATGTCTCGGGCGACAGGGGCCTCCGAGGTCCCAAAACCGTGTGTTGACGGACCGTGCGGTGAGGTTTTGGGGGATTTCGAGGTCACCGTACGGTCTGTCACGCACCGTTTCGGGACTCCAGAAGAAATCGAAAGCCATCAATATTGAAAACACATAGATACCCATCGGTCGTTGAAAGTAGGTACTTTAGATTCCCAGGTTCCAATCTACTATAAGCGCCTTCCTACTTCAATGTTCGAGTTGCTTCAACTTTTACGTTCTCATCAGGGGGCGGGCGGGACCCCTTCCTACTTTCAACGCCTTCCTGCTTCATGCTTCTGCCTACTTCTTCCGACCGATGGGCATACCCTGTCAGAGGTCCGCGCGAATTTCTTGGGTCGGCGCTGCACACCCCCTCCTCCCCTCACCCCTGGCGGGGCTTCACGCGCTGACGAAGTCTAGGCCTCCTGGATGAGGTCGGAGTAGATGGGGTCGGAGGATCGCGCCGCATCGCCGATGCATCGGCGATGCACCAGCGATGCGGCTCGATGTGGGGCCCAATTTTCTCCACGCCGACGTCGCCGATGCATCGCCGACGTCGGCAGTGCATGGCCGATGCATCGCCGATGCAAAGGCGATGCATCGCCGATGTATCGGCGATGCGGCGAGATCCCCCGACCCCATGTCTTCGGACCCAATCTAGGAGGCCTCTACGAAGGGGTGTGAGGAGAGAGGAGAGGGGTGCAGCGCTGACCTAAAAGATCCGCGCGGACCTCCGAAGGTTCGTGTTTATGCCATTGTGTCAGTCTTGTGGTACGCGGGGGTATCGTCCCGAAATTCCCTCATATGCTTTCGCGGGGCGCTCTGCTCGCATAGACGTTCGCAAGAAAGTGGAAAGGTGTTGATTCCGTTTCGGACAGGCTTTGTCTCATTAGCGAGCTTGTCTTGCAGGTGCTGAAGTGCCAGGGAGAGAACCGCGCGGCGTGCAAGCTCTACCTGTGGCTGGCTCAGCAGGAGTTCGATGAGCTCTCGCAGGATTCCGCGAAGCCCGTTCTCAAGCAGTGGGCGGGCGACCTGGACTGCTCGGAACTTTGTTAGAGGGGCATGCTGCCGCTCCTTAGAGTGGTTTGGACACCATCGTCATCAGAAGCAGACCATGCAGTACTTGGGAATTGGCCGCGCCGCGACTGTCTCTCTTAGGGTCGCAATGGCCGCTAGTTAGTTGTCGAGATTTGGGGGATATGACCCTTGGCATCCGATGAATTTCGTCTACGCTCCCAAGGTAGCGCCTACTCTTTCATCAGGCTCCTGGGCAGCCATCTTGAGCAATCATTTTTCTGGCGACCCATCGCTTATGTGCGGTACTCGTGACAAATCCGACTGCGTACTCTCATAACCTTGGAGCAGGTCTGCGAAAACGCAGACCAATTATGTTTTTGGCGTAGTGTTGTGGCCGTCGCCTGAGTGTGTCCCAATGCGGACGAACCTTTCAGATCCTTTGAGACACTTTCGAACACCATATGCATTCAGCCCTCTGCATATACGACCAGACTTTGTGCAATCTTATGCGCGCGGCCAAATCCCCCTCTTCCTCTACGTCCTCGTCATCGCACTCTTCTTGTTGCGATCCTCTTTCCGCGTCCTCCTCGTCCTCACATCCTTTGCGTTCGTCGCCCGCTCCTCGCAGAAATTGTGCTTCTGGGCTTCTGGGCAGGAACCCACAGACAAAAATTGCCCGCGCCACGAACTGCACACGTGGGGGTGCTGGGGTCGAGAGCTCCAGCGCTCCGCGGGCGGGACATGGACACGACAACTGAGGTCCGGGAGATTTCGGGAGGTTCGCAGAGGCCCGCAGAGGGCTCTCGACCAAAAATCCCCCCAGACCTACGACGCCCCGATTTGTTGTGGCTCATGCCTGGACCCCCGCTGCGCGCGCGAGCACCATTCCTCCTCTTCCTCCTCGTCCTCCTCCTTCTCCTCCTCCTCACACTCCTCGTTCCTCGCTTTTCGCTCCTCCTCGCTCCTCCTCCTTCTCCTCCTCCTCCTCCTCGTCGTCCTCCTCCTCCTCCGCCTCCTCCTCTTACTCCTTCTCCTCCTCCTCCTCCTTCTTCGCCTCTTCTGCTCTTCCTCCTACCCCTCCTCCTCCTCTCCCTCCTCCTCATCGCCCCCTCCTTCTCCTCCTTCTCCTCTCTCCTCCTTCCCTCCTCCTCCTTCCTCCTCCTCCCTCTACCTGTCTTCTTTTTCTCTCCCCTCCTCCTTCTCTCCTCCTCCTCCCCTTTTCCTCCTCCTCCTCCTCCTCCTCCTCCTCCTCCTCCTCCTCGCTTCTCGCTCATCACTCCTCGCTCCACCTCTTCCTCCTCCTCCTCCTCCTCCGCCTCCGCCTCCGCCTCCGCCTCCTCCTCCTCGCTCATCCTCGCTCCGTCTCGCTCCTCGCTCGTTCCTCCCGTCGCCGCTCCTGCCCGTGGCTGAGAGTCCACTTCTCTTCCGAAATTTGAGACGGGGGTAACCCCGTGTTCGAACCCCTTGTCAGGGATATGTTTTTCTTCCGCGGAGACCTGACCCCATGGATGCACTCGGCGCGCACCAGAAGTTGTTTCCTTCCAGGTGGCCCCCCTATGGGTCCTGCGCTTGAGTCGGAAAGCGCGCCACCAGTGGATGACCCTGAATACATAAAAGGGGGGGGGTGCTCGCAGAACCCCCCCCCTCCCCCCCTTCAAAGGGGGGGGAGATTTTCGACCCCCCCCTCCCCCCCCTCCTTAAGGGGGGGGGTAAGGTCAAAATATGGTTCTATTTAACGATGTGCTGTTTTTGCTTACACGGACCTCTCCTCTCCTCTCCTTCTCTCTCTCCTCTCTCTCTCTCTCTCTCTCTCTCTTTCGTTTCCGTTAGGATTCTATCATAGGAGGAAGGCGTATTACACATTGATTCCTGTTGCGGAGGATGACAATCGGATTCTTTTTGTGAAGGCTTACAGTAGGATTCCTTGTGTGGAGCATTGCAATAGGATTCCCTTTTGTGGAGCATCGCAATCGGATTCTCTTGTGGAGGATTACAATAGGATTCCTTTTGTGGAGGATTACAATAGGATTCCTTTTGTGGAGGAGTACAATAGGATTCCTTGTGTGGACGATTACAATAGGATTCCTTTGGTGGCGGTATTTGGGAGAAACCTAGGAGGAGAAAAAAAAACAAGAAAACCAATGAAATCAGGACAATTGCAGGTTTTCAATGATTTTCCATGTTTTGCAAATACCTAAAACAACACAGCGTTTCTAGCTCCCTGGAACGAAACACATGTAAAAACACATCGTTTTCAAACCCCTGGAGCAGAAGCGCTGTGTTTTAATACGGTTTCGCTTCCAGGGGCTTGAAAACGCTGTGTTTTTATATGTTTTTCGCTCCAGGGAGCTAGAAACGCTGTGTTTTTATATGTTTTCGGTTCCGGAGAGCTGAAAATGCTGTGTTTTCGTTTTTTTGGCAAAATATGGAAAATCATGGAAAACCTGCAACCTTCCTGATTTCATTGGTTTTCTTTTTTTTGTTTTTTTTGTATTTCTCCCAACCATCCTGTGGTGTTGGGTCTTCGTGTTGAAGAGACAGCGCCCCGCGTCTCCTCTCCTCTCCTCTCCTCTCCTCCTCCTCCTCTCCCCCCTCCTCCCTCCTCCCATCGCCGTCATCATACTCATTGTCATCATCATCCTCATCTTCATCATCATCATCATCATCCTCGTCATCATCACCACCAGCATCATCATCGTCATCATCATCGCCATCGCCATTAGTTCCCAACCACCCTGTCATCATCACCACCAGCATCATCATCGTCATCACCACCAGCATCATCATCGTCATCATCATCATCATCATCATCGCCATCGCCATTAGTTCCCATTTCCGCACACCCCTCACGCATTTCGTGGCCCCATAGGGAGCTCAACCGAAGGCCCCAGTGGCAGGGTTCGCATTGCCGCCCCCACCCCACTTTGGACACCAACCATCACACTTTTGTGGCCCATAGGTAGCTCAACCGAAGGCCCAGTGGCAGTGTTCGCATGCCGCCCACCACACCACTTTGGCACTACCCCTCAACACGTTTCGGGGCCCCATAGGTAGGGCTCCCGCCCAAGACGGCGTGGCAGGGTTTCGCATTGCCGCCCCCCCCCCCCCCCCCCCCCTCACCTCACTTGGACACTCCCCTCTCAGTTTTCGTGGGCCCCACAGGGTGCTCCACCGACGGCCCCTGTGGCTGGGTTGCATGCACGCCCCCACCCCACTTTGGCCACACCCTCACGGTTTCGTGGGAACATAGGTAGCTCCACCGAAGGGCCCCAAGTGGCTCGGGTTCGCATGCCTCCCCACCTCACTTTGGCTCACCCCTCACGCGTTATCGTGGCCCCACAAGGTAGCTCACCGAAGGCCCCAGTGGCAGGGTTCGCATGCCGCCCCCGCCCCACTTTGGCACACCCCTCACACGTTTCGTGGCCTCATAGGTAGCTCCACCGAAGGCCCCAGTGGCAGGGTTCGCATGCCGCCCCCACCTCACTTTGGTGCACCCCTCACACGTTTCGTGGCCCCACAGGGAGCTCCACCGACGGCCCCAGTGGCAGGGTTCGCATGCCGCCCCCACCCCACTTTGGCACACCCCTCACGCCTTTCGTGGCCCCATAGGGTGCTCTACCGAAGGCCCCCGTGGCAGGGTTCGCATGCCGCCCCCACCCACTTTTGCACACCCCTCACACGTTTCGTGGCCCCACTGGGAGTTCCACCGACGGCCCCAGCGGCAGGGTTCGCATGCCGCCCCCACCTCACTTTGGCACACCCCTCACGCGCTTCGTGGCCCCATAGGTAGCTCCACCGAAGGCCCCAGTGGCAGGGTTCGCATGCCGCCCCCACCCCACTTTGGCACACCCCTCACTCATTTCGTGGCCCCATAGGGAGCTCCACCGAAGGGGCCCCAGTGGTTGCGTTCGCATGCGTCCCCACCACTCATTTCGGCACACCCCTCATACGTGTCGTGGCCCCATCGGGAGCTCAACCGAAGGCCCCAGTGGCTCACCACCACCAATTTCGGCACACCCCTCACACGCTTCGTGGCCCCATAGGGAGTTCCACCGAAGGCCCCAGTGGCTGCGTTCGCATGCCTCCCCACCACCCATTT
>CAUYUJ010014772.1:362500-378164 GCA_963575745.1 Prorocentrum cordatum | reverse complement strand
GTTGTCGTAGTAGTAGTAGTAGTAGTAGTAGTAGTAGTAGTAGTAGTAGTAGTAGTAGTAGTAGAAACAGACATCGTAGTTTTATTATTATTATTATTATTATTATTAGTAGTAGTAGTAGTAGCAGTAGTAGTAGTAGTAGTAGTCGTAGTTGTAGTAGTAGTAGTAGTGATAGTAGTAGTATCAGTAGTAGTAGTAGTAGTAGTAGTAGTAGTAGTAGTAGTAGTAGTAGTAGTAGTAGTAGTAGTCGTAGTAGTAGTAGTAGTAGTAGTAGTAGTAGTTAGTAGTAGTAGTAGTAGTAGTAGTAGTAGTAGTAGTAGTAGTAGTAGTAGTAGTAGTAGTAGTAGTAGTAGTAGTAGTAGTAGTAGTAGTAGTAGTAGTAGTAGTAGTAGTAGTAGTAGTGGTAGTAGTAGTAGTAGTAGTAGTAGTAGTCGTAGTAGTAGTAGTAGTAGTAGTAGTGGTAGTAGTAGTAGTAGTAGTAGTAGTAGTAGTAGTAGTAGTAGTAGTAGTAGTAGTAGTAGTAGTAGTAGTAGTAGTAGTAGTAGTAGTAGTAGTGGTAGTAGTAGTAGTAGTAGTAGTAGTAGTAGTATTAATAGTAGTAATAGTTGTGGTTGTTGATGACCTCGCGAGTGAAGAATACTTATTGTTGCTCCCGCTCTGGTGACCATTGTACTTTCAATTGAAGTGCTTCCCCCGGGGCTCGCACCCGGTTTTTTATTAGGGAAAATCACGAGGCTCAAACCGTGTTGTTAGCCCCAGTTTGCAACAGCAACGGCTCCCGCCCGATATTTCCTTACAGTTTATTCCCGAATCGCGTTCTCGCGTGGGACTTCCTCGCAGTTTAGTCCGACGATGCACCCTCGGCGCTCAGGAATCACGCTCTCGCTTTGGCTTTTCTCGCGATTTCCTTGGGAATCGCGCCATCGCTCGAGACTTCATCGCGATTCATGCAGAACCCACGCTTCAGCAACACGCCTGCTCGACCTGGTCGCCTGGGCCCGCCTTCCCAACCTGCCCGCTATGGGTCTGCCCACCCGATCTGCCCGTCTGGTTCTACCACTTGTTTTCTGCTCCTTGCCCCCCCCCCTTGCTAACTTCTCTCGTGCTCCATTCAATTCCCTCCCCCTTCCACCCGTCTTGTTTTAGGGGTTGCGCTAAATGCACGTGGCAGGTAAGGAAGATATACCCCCAAGGGGGTATGATCGAAGACGACAAGGGCCGGTACCGAGGGTTTGGGACATACGTCTTGACTGGCACGTGAGCAGACAGGAGCGAACAATCTTCAAATGATTGTTGTTGTTGTTGGATCAGTTGTTGTGGTTGTGGTTGTGGTTATGGTTATGGTTGTGGTAGTTGTTCCCTACCTAGGCTCTGCCTAGAAGGGTTCTTACTCGGAGGCTTAAAGGGCCGGGCAGTGGGGCCCGCCCCGGGCGGTTCCCCCGGCATCCGCCCCGCGGTTCCCCCAGTGACGTTCCCTTAGCTTCGCGTTGCTTATATAATCTTAGTGTTTTTTTTTTTTTTTTTTTTTTTTTTTTTTTTTTTTTTTTTTTTTTTTTTTTTTTTTTTTTTTTTTTTTTTTTTTTTAAAATATGTTGTTTGTTCTTTCTGCCTCTCTCTGTTCCTCTAATCCACCGCCCCCCTCTTCGCTCCTTCTCTCCTGGCGTTTTTCCTCTGCTTTCGTCCCTCCCCCTCCCTTCCTCCCGCTCTCCCTCGTTCTCCCCCTCCTCTATTTGCAGGGCCCACACCAATTCCAATGGCGGGCGCATGTACGCCCACGAAGGATTGTCCGCCCGTTCAGGTTTGCCCGCCTGTCTAAGCCCGCCGCCCCGCGCAAAGAGAAAAAATCCCCCCAAAGGGGGTGTAATCGAAGACAAGAAGGGCGGGTATCGAGGGTGTGGGGAACTCGTTTTGAATGACACACAGGCGAGAAATAGCCACTGATTGTTGTTGTTGTCGTTGTTGTTGCTGCTGCTGTTGTTGCTGCTGCTGTTGTTGTTGTTGTTGTTGTTGGTCTTGTTCTTGTTCTTGATCTTGTTGTTGTTGTCATTGTCGTTGTCGTTGTTGTTGTTGTTCCCTACCTAGGCTCTGCCTAGAAAAGTTCTTACTGTCTTGGCTTAAAAGGGGCCGGGCAGTGGAACTCGCCCCGGGCGGTTCCCCCAGGATCCGCCCCGCAGTTCCTCCAGTTACGTCCCCTTAGCTTAGCGTTGCTTATCTCATCTTAGCTTAGCTCATTTCATCTTAGCTTAGCTTAGCTTCATCTTAGCTCAGGTTCATCTTATCTTAGCTTACGTTCATCTTAGCTTCGCTGAGCTTTAGCATAGCATAGCAGAGCACAGCATAGCATAGCGTAGCATAGCGCAGCATAGCATATCATAGCATAGCCCAGCATAGCACAGCATAGCGCAGCATAGCATAGCATAGCATAGCGCAGCATATCATGGCATGGCATAGCATAGCAACTACTGCTGCTTTCCTAGGGGCTCCAACTTCTAGGTAGGGTCGCACTGAGGTAATGGTTGTAGTTTTGGTTGTTGTTGTTGTTGTTGTTGATATTGTTGTTGTTATGGTTGTTGTTGCGTGCGAAAGATGATCTGAGATCCTCGTCGCTGGTCCTGGCCGAGAGGCACTGCACAAGTCCGAGCGATACCAGCCCTCCCACGACGGCGACTCCGACGGCGACGACTCCGACTCTGACTCTGACTTTGACTCCGACTCCGCGCAGACGACGGCAACGACGCCGACGACGACAACGGCTCCGACGGCGACGACGACTCCGACTCCGACTCCGACTCCGACTCCGACGGCGACGGCGACGGCGCCGACGTCGACGACGACGGCGACGGCGCCGGCGTCGACGACGGCTGCGACTCCGACGGTGACGGCGACGAAGCCGACGACGGCGACGGCGACGACGGCGACGACGACGGCGCCGACGCCGGCGACGAAGCCGACGACGACGGCAACGGCGACGGCGACGGCGGCGGCGGCGGCGGCTTCGCGGCGCACTCCGCGGCGTGACTCCCCCGCCCCTGGCGCCCTGGTCGTCCGCCGCGCGCCTCGTGGGCGGCGGCGTGCGCCGCGGCCCGTCGCCGTGGTCGCCGTCGTCGTCGTCGTCGTCGTCGTCGTCGCCGCCGTCGCCGCCGTCGCCGCCGTCGGCTCCATCGTCGTCGTCGTCGTCGTCGTCGTCGTCGTCGTCGGCGCCGTCGTCGTCGTCGTCGTCGTCGTCGTCGTCGTCGTCGTCGTCGCCGTCGGCTACGGCGCCGTCGTCGTCGTCGAGGGTCGCAGGCCGAAGGTCGAAGATTCTGAGCGCTCTTCGGCCCTTCTCTGGGCCTCTGAGGGCCCCCGCTCTCGGCCCTTCTCGGGCCTCTGGAGGCCGCCGGATGCCTCTGGGGACCTCCTCCTCCTCCAAATTCCTGAGGAGGATGTGCACGAGAACGGAATGATGACGGCGTCGGTAACGACGTCCGTCTGACCGATACACAAGCGTACACACGTACCCGCAACGCCACGTTTTAACACCTCTTTCTCCTCCTCTTTCTCCTCCTCTTTCTCCTCCTTCTCCTCTTCCCCCTCCTCCTCACCCCCCTTCTCTTCATCTCCGCCAGCGCCGTCGCGGAGAGGGAGGAGGTGGAAGGGGGGCGGGGCAGGAAGGGGGGAGGGAACGCGTGGGCGAGGGATTAGCGAGGAGGCGCCTGGGGTCGAGGGTCGCGGCGGCACCATCAGAAGTAGTTATGAGCGGCGAGACAGGCCAGCATCTCCGCCCCAGCACAGCACGCCCCCAAGAGGTCCCAATCGACACCCGAGACGCTCCCAAGAGCTCCACAGAGGCTTCGAAGATGCCTTCCAGAGGCTCCCGGTACGCCTCCCAAGAAGCCCCCCCGCAAACCTCCGAGAGGGTCCGCGGCCCTCCTCAGGGCTTCCTGCAGATCCCCCGTTCTGGGCGTCGCGGAGCCGGCCGTGAGGCCTGTGCAATCCAAGCGGCGAGACAGGCCACCATCTCTGCCCCAGCCCACCAGGACTAGAGGAAAAACAACTCTGCACATACACCGATTCTGGCCAGGCCCATCCTGAGCCCAGGATCGGTGCATACGCCCTCCTACCTTGGCCAGGAAGACATATGCACCGATCCTGGCTCAAGGATGGACCTTGCCAGGATCGGTGCATGTGCATAGTTCTCTTCGCCCGAAGGACTGCGTGTTTAGCAGTGCCCCCGTTACGCTTCCTCGCCAACGGCAGTGACTCTGCCCGGCCGCCGACGTATAAACGTGTTTAGCAGTGCCCGCCCGGGGCCGCCGCCCGACGGGGCGGCCGCCGCCCCAGACAGGACCTGCCGAAGACCCTCGGAAACGTCACTGCACGAGGCCAGTCATCGTCGTAGTGCAGGTCCATGGCGTGACGACTGGCGCGTTGGTCTCTGACATCGCGTGCGTCGCTCAGCCTTGGACGATCGCGGCTTGCCGACAGCGCGGATCGCTCAGTGCTGGCCGGTTCCTAGCCACCAGCGGCGTGGAACCTCGAACTCGGGGGCGTGGTAAAGAGGGGCGTCCAAGAGAGGGGTTCGCAAAGCATGGCCCGAGGCATGTGCGCGGCCCAGGGGTGGCAGGGGCCGCTCTAGAAATAGAACGAGGCGCTGTGAAATCTGGAGAGACATCATGGCCCTGGCCATGATATCCCCCCCGGGTAATCACCTCCCTCTTGGCCCCCCCCGACGAACGCCCGCGCTGGGGTCGCCGCAGGGTCGACACGGGGCGAAGTGCACCCGGGGCTCACGTTGGTGGGCGCCGCTGGCGCGCCAAAGGGAGAAGCGCACCGCGGGACAACTCGACACGCGGGTTGAACCTGAGCGTGCGCATGCCCCTCATCAGAGGCCTCCCAAATTGGGCCGGAGTAGACGGGGTCGGAAGAACGCGCCGCATCGTCGATGCATCGGCGATGCAGCGGCAACGTCGGCGATGCAGCGGCGATGTCCGCGTGGAGAGAATTGGGATCCGCATTGCACAGCATTGCCGATGCATCGTCGGAGCGGAGGGATCCTCCGGTCTTATTTGCTCAGACCTCATTTGCCAAGCATCTCCCCCTCTCCCGCGATCTGTGCCCTGGGGAGTCTCCTGATTCAACGCCCCCCCCTCTCAACACGCACGGCGCTGTCCCCGCTGCGAGCATCAGAAACGGAGGCGCGTGCACAACGCAAGCGCGCACGGGTGAGAGCGGCGAAGCAACCGGGCACGACGGAAAGACGGAGGCACACAGAAAGAGGCAGCAGAGCTCGCGGCCTGTTCTCGGCCTGCGGGGCGAATCTGTTACACGTGCTCCCATCGGGAAAAAAGGAGCAGGGCGAGGGTGGAATGCAAACGGATTGCCATCACAACAGCGCCAACAACATCAAAGCGTCGCAGACACAACCTCTATGTTACGGCACACTCTTCCGAAACACCGTGAAGGTGCTTCCGCTCTCTCCCACATCCCCTCGTCGGCACGACGGTCTAATCTCATCACTTTCTGCTTCCCCCTCCATCGACTCTCGGTCCTCTTACTCCTTCCTCAGCTCCGTGTTGCAACTGTGACGCGTATAGTGCTCCTGTCGTCGATCACGCGAGACTGGACATCTTGCACCTGTCAATCGCCTCAACATTCTCCCCGCTCTCGCCGTCATCATCGCGTCCTCGTCCTCCCCCTCCACATGCCTTCGACCTGCTGCCTCCACTGTCGTGCTCGTGCGGACCCTCTGCACTCGAACACTCCTCTGCTGCCCACGAGGACGCACGCACTGCAAGGATCGAAGACGGCCACGGCACGCGACCGACAGCGGCGATGGCGCGACGCACGCATCTCCATTCTGCAAGGCCGGTCGCGGGAGCCTCGTTCGCGTGCCGGCGCCGCGCTCCGAGGACGAGCAAGGAGGAACGAGACATAGGAGACATTTCACTTGCAAAAGAACTGTTCCCCCATCCGAATGACTTCGTGATCGCGCAGTGTGAGGAAGTCTCAAGCGAACCGCCCGAACCACCCTCCCGACACGTTTGGGGGTACGGCAGGGAGGAGTTACGCGTCGATAAGGAATACGGGCGGGTGCTGCACTATGTCAATGGTGGAATTCGGGACTCCGAAGCTTCTGCCGCCAAGATGGGGTTTGGCACGCCAGTCCGTAAGGACGAGAGGGCGAAGAGCTCCCCGATCCGCGCGCCTGGTGGAACGCATACTTGACGAAAAGCGCAGGGACGAGGGAGGATGAGGATGAGGATCGGGATGATGAGGAAGACGTGATGAGGAGCTGGCCAGCCGGCGCCGGGGCCTCCCCGGCACAGGAAAACACGCGTAGCCCGGAGCCTGCAGCCCTGCATAAATGGGCTTGCGGCAAGCCGGCCCGCCCCCCCCCTCCCAGGCAGGGCGCGCCGTCGGGGTCCCGCACCATGGGAGGCAAGAAAAAGTCCTCCTCTTTCTCCTCCGTCTTCTCCTGCTGCCTCCTCCTGCCTCTCTCGCAGCGCTGCGCAGCGATCCCAAATCCTCGCCACGCCGACCGCGCGCGCTGCGCGCTGCGGCGGGGCGCGGAAGCCCTCCGAATCATCAGAGGACTCTTTTTTTCTGATAGGGGAAAAGCGAAAAAAGGGGGAGGAACCGCCTAACCTTGTTACATCCCAGGGTAGGTCAACGAGGAGGAGAAAGGGAAAGGTGAGCGGCGGGGCCACTCAAATGATCATGATGCTCATGTCTGCGGCGCATTTTGTCGTTAATGCTGTGCTCGAAATGCTTGTCGGTAGCGCTGGTGTCGAAGCACGGAACTCAACGTTTACCGCTAGTACAAGGCTGTAGCGCTTAAGCATTTGGCGTCGTAGCCTGTCGGTGTCCCCTATGCTCTACGGATTGCCGCGCGCTGGAGCACGCAAGTCGTGCCTTTCAGCCAACGGACCGTGGCGGACGTCTCGTCCATCTTCTCCACAACGAATTCGTGGTACGTCTTGCCGAGCCTGACCTGCGCTGCGTCGCCGATCGCGATCGGCTTCTTCACGTACCTTGGCTTCCAGCTGCGGCTAGGTTGGGCTGTCTCTGGTAGGACTGGAGCTCAACGTTGTCTTGCGCCTTCTCGCTGCTGGTGGGCGCCCTCGTCGCGTGGTTATACCTGTGGCTTTCGAAGCGCCGCTGGTAGCTCTCGTAGCTCAGCTGGTAGCCCCCGAAGCTCTGCTCGCGGCCCTCGCAGCTCAGCTTCTTGCCCACGTAGTAGCTCAACAGGTCGCCCTCGTAGCTGAACTGGTGGCTCTCGAAGGTCTGCTCATGGACCTTGCAGTTCAGACCGTCGCCCGTATAGCTTTGCGGGAGGCTCTCGAAATTTTGTGTGTGGCCCGCGTAGCTCCGGCTGTGGCCCCTTGTAGCACAGCAGGTGGCCATCTTAGCTGAGCTGGTGGCTCTCGGAGCTCTGCTCGTGCCCCTTGCAGTTCAACTTGTCGCCCAGGTAGCTCTGCGTGAAGCTCTTGTAGTTCTGCTTGTGGCCTGCGCAGCTCAGGTTGTGACCCTTGTAGCTCAGCTCAGGAGGTGGCCCTCGTAGCGGAGCTGGTGGCTCTCGAAGGTCTGCTCGTGGCCCTTGCAATTTAGCTTGTCGCCCTGGTAGCCTTGCGAGAAGCTCTTGTAGCTCTGCTTGCGGCCCGCGTAGCTCACCAGGTGGCCCTCGTAGCTGATTTGGTGGCTCTCGATGCTCTGGAGGCTCCCGTAGTTCTGCTCGTGGCCTGCGCAGCTCAGGTTGTGGCACGTGTAGCTCAGGAGGTGGCCCTCGTAGCGGAGCTGGTGGCACTCATTCGTCGCCCTGGTAGCTCTGCGTGGGGCTCTCATAGCTCTGCTCGCGGCCCGCGTAGCTCAGGTTGCGGCCATCGTAGCTCGGCCAATGGCCCTCGTAGCTCAGCTGGTTGTCCTCGTAGCTCGGCTGGTGGTCCTCGTAGCCCTGATTGTGGCCCCCGTAACTCTGCTGGTGGCTCTCGTATCGCAGCAGGCTGCCCTGGTAGCTCCGCTGGCGGCCCTCGTAGCCAGTGCACGGCGCCTGGCGAAGTACGCCTCGCGCACCAGCGCGGCCGTCGCGAAGGCGTCGGGCTTCCTTGCGTCGTCCTCTACCTTCAGGCCGTGCTCCTCGCAATCCTCCTCCTCGTCTGCCTTCTTGGTCTCCTCCTCGCCTGCCTCCTTGGCCTCCCCGTGGTCCAAACAGGAATCATCGGCTGCTAGGTCGTAATGTTCCGCTATCCGAAGTGGCCGTGGTGGCTCTGCGAGTGTACATCGAAGCCGTGCTTCTTGCCGTTGAAGCCCTGCTGGTGGCCATAGTAGCTGTGCTAATGTCACTTGAAATTCTGCTGGTGGCTCTCGGAAGGTCTGCATGGTGGGCGGCAGGGTGAGGAAGCCGTACGCGGTGTAGTCGTCGTAGCCGTTGTGCTCGTTGCAGCCGTTGTGGGCGTCGTAGTCGTCATCGTCGTAGGCGGCGTAACCGTGGTCCACCGGTATCTCCTAGAAGATGTACCTGATAATCCCCTCGGGCTGCTCGGCCTTGTCGTGCCTGGTGTCGTGTTGTGTGTTGCACTTGCTGTGGTACTTGGTGTCGTACTTGGCTTTCGTCATGGCGGCCACACTGATGGACATGTCGCTCCATCTGGGGTTCGGGCCAAACCGCATCTTGTAACCAACTCTGCGTGCCGCAGCTCACAACGGCCTAGGCCCCGGAAGGCCCGTAACATTCATCGCGTCGCCAATTCTCCTTGTAATCCTCTTGGCAGTTGGCGACCGCCGTGCCGCCATCGCGCGGCGGTGGCCAGCGGGCTGAGGCTGACCCCGCGGCCCTGGGGCCCCGAGTGCGGGGAATGGCCTGAGTGGCTACGGGATCCCGCGCCCCAGAAAGGCAGGAATTGATCCTCCTCCGTCTCCTCCGTCTACTCCTTTTGCCTCTGCTCCCTCCTCCTCCTCCTCCTCCTCCGCCTCCTCCTCCTCCTCCTCCCTCCAACTCTTCCTCCTCCTCCTCCTCTTCCTCCCTTTTCATCCTCCCTTCTCCATTTCTTCTTCTTCCTCCTCCTCCTCCTCCATCTCCTCCTCCTCCTCCTCCTCCTCCTCCTCCTCCTCCTCCTCCTCCCTCCTCTTCCTCCTCCTGCTGCTGCCATGTCCTTCATTTCCTCTATTTCCTTCCTCCTCCCTCCTCCTCCTCCCCCTCCCCCGCCTCCTCCTCCTCCTTCTCCTCCATTTTGACGTTGCGCTAACTATAAGTAAGACCTGAGGCGCTTGCGTGGAACATAGAAGGCCGACTTTGGCCAACAGCACATACATTAGGCCTGGCAGGCGCGTCAGAACAAACAGAGAGGCGCGAAAGGTGAAGCAACAAGCTGTAGTCCCTCAGGGCAAAGGGTATGCGCTAACCAGACAGTGAAGTAGGAGGGGAGCCGATCCGATACGAAACGAATGGCAAAAGGATTACCCGAGACCGAGCGAGAGGGAGCAAACTACGCGTGCACAGTACTAAGTTGGTAACCTACGCTGGCCTGCCTGGTGATCTTGTTAGGTCCCTGTGGGCTCCGCCTCACGGGTGGCTAAGCCACTGATCCTCCTCTCCTAGACATCTGATCCCCAGCCTTGCAAACCATCATAGTTAGTCAAATCAAGCGGTCATACACATAGGACAGGCGAAGTTGCTGTGTGAGTCAATGCAGGCACAGGCTGTGCTGGCTGGCCTAAAGAAGGAACGATCTCCCTGGCGATTGAAAGGGACGACTGAGAAGAGGGCGTGTACATGCACTCAGAAAGAAACACGCGTGCAACAGAAGACGTTTGGCGGTAGGAGGCTAGCCTGCACGTTGTTGAGCAAGACTTGGCTAACGGACTGTGTATCCTCTAGTGGTGCCTGGCAGCCGGATAGAGTGAGGCTTCTCCACTCCCATCCCCACCCGCATACGATCCCGCCCATATCTACCGCCCTTAGCAGGCAAGTGCAGTAAGGTCAGACGCAACGTGGCACGAAGGACTACTAGACTAGAGCAGGTGACGGCGAAGAGGTGAACAGTTTGGCCGGTCTGTAGATACAGCATGAGCTTGTTGGTGTCTGCAGTCCACAGGAGGACTCGTCCTGGGGATTTGTCCCCATACCGACGTGCCAACATGGACGTGCACATAAACGTTAGTACCACAGAGGTGAGCGAGGCGTTGCTCATAAGGGTATGGCGAGTGGCGAGAGCAAACAAGGAAGACTGTCGACGTCCAACTGGGGTCTAGCCGCGTGGCCTCAAGAAGTCGATGCGCACGAGGCCTGGCTCAGACGGTGCTGGCTGGCCCAGCTGATAGCTGTAAGGAGTGAGTTTCGGGATGAACAAAGTGAAGAAATCTGAAAGGGTAGACGGAGAAGAGCAACGGTATGAGACAATTATACTGTGGCTCCATAATGGTTGTGGGAGGGCGCGCTAACTGGTTAGAAAGGCAGCGGCAAGTGATAAACTGCAGGCTGAGCTTGCTGGAAGTATGTGGCCTCATCCTATCCAGGGGCCAGGAACATGCTGAGTACTTCTTCCCCAAGGCATCTCCACGTGCCAACTCGAAAACCACCCCCATCTACGTTCTCAGACTGGTATGTCAACAGTAACAGTAGGCAAACTCCTCCTCCTCCTCCCTCCCTCTTCGTTGTTGTCCTCCTCCTCCTCCTCCTCCTCCTCCTCCTCCTCCTCCCACTCCCACCTCCATTTCCTCCTCCTCCCGCTCCATCCTCCGTTTCCTCCTCCTCCTCCTCCTCCTCCTCCGCCTCCTCCTCCTCCCTCTCCCTCTCTTCCCTCTCCCCCTCCCCGCCCACCTCCATGCCTCTCTCCCTGCCTCCCTGGCTTCCTCCCCCTCCTGCGCGCGCGGGGAGGGAAGTGGGACTCCGGTCCTGGGCATCCCCCATGCATAGCCCAATAACCGCTGTTGAGGGCAAACTGTGAAAGAACCAGGTCCTGAGCCCAGACGTGCGACGTCTGGTTTGTTTTCAATGCGGGGCCCCTGGAAGTCCCGACCCTTTCCCCTGGACGGGTTTTTCATTCTGAATCGTTTCCTGACGGTCCCGAGTCCTGGCGAGGTCTCCCAAGGGCCGAAAACGGCCAAAAACCGCCTGCCCTGATTTTTTAACGACGCGATCATCTCTGGGGCTGGCAAACTATGACAGAGCGGGGTCCTGAGGGACACGGGTCCTGGAGTCCGCGGCCTCCCTCCAGGACCCGTTTCTCATCGCCTTCTGCCGTCTCTCGGCCCCAGGGGCCAGGAGGGGCCCCCATGAGCCCGCAACGGCGGGCACCCCAGGACGCGTTTCCCTCGAGGTCGTCTGCAGGCACAAGAGTTCGGTCGGGCATGTCCCCCTACAGGAGGGATATTCAGAACTAGTCCAAAAAATAGGCTGGGGACGATCTTTTCCAAGTTTTTCTTGACTGTCTTCGACTATCTCTTGACTTTTCCTCCTTCCAGAACCCGCCTGTAGGAGGACCTGCCCGACCCAACACAAGAGCGGCCCTGGGCAAGGTTGGCCTCTGCTGCGCGGCCTGCGGGGGGCCGCGGGGGTGCCAGAATTGAGCGCGAAGGCCAGGGCCCGCACTTCTGGAGGTCCCTCCGGCGAAGCGCCCCCGCCCCAGACCTCCGACGCCGTGCTCCGTTCGTGCCTTGGGGCCCCCGGAGGCCTCGACCCACACGGATTTTTCCTTGGACCCGACGCGTGTACAGTAAATGCGTGCTGCCAGCACGGCCTCGAGCCTCGAGCCTCGAGCCTCGAGCCTCGATCTCCTGCGCTCCGAGAGCGCTCGGGGGCCAACGGCTCTGTGGGAGAGGTCGGGGCCCGGGGCAGGCCGCGGCCTCTCTCCGCGGAGGCCGGGGCTCGCCCAGGGGGCGTCGACGCGTCTTGCTCCTCGAGCCTCTGCCTCCTCCCTCTGTCGGGGCCTCTGGGGACCAGCTCCTCGTCCCGAGCCGCTTCTTGCCTGCCCCAGAGCCCGGCGAGGCCCCCAGAGGCGGCCGCACCAGGAAACCGCCGCCTGGGTTTTGGCCACTGCGGCGAACTGCCCCCGCCTCAGACCTCCCACGTAGTGTTTTTTTTCGTGACCTGGACCCCCAGAGGTCTCGAACCGTTCCCTGGGACCAGCTCCTGTGAGCGTCGGCGTTTCTACATTGGGCGGAGGGGGGGGGTCTGGCTCCGCACCTCTGCTCAATGCGACTGGTTGCAGCAGTCCGTCCTATGAGGGGAGACCCCACAGGCTTCAAACAGGAGCCCGAAACAGCCAAAATCTAATCTATGCGGAGGTAAGAAGGCCCGCGCCGCCATCATCCTGAGCCGTTTTTCAGCTGTCCCAAGGCCCGGCGAGGCCTCCAGAGGCGGCTGAACACGGCGAAACACCGACGCCTGGGTTTTGGTCAACGCGCTTCATTCGGCTGCACGTAAGAGCGACTCTAGGCCCAAGTCGGGCATGTCCCTTTGCAGGAGGAATCTTCCAACATCCGCCGACCTCTTGGAGTTCATCGGCGTGTGAGATGCTTCCCCCTCCCCAAACCCCTCCCCCGGGAGCCCGGTCCGGTCGATTTGGAGGGGGGGGGGTCCGGCCGGATCCGCCGGGGGGGTCACCCGCTCCAAGAATCCTGCACGGACTCCTCCGTGGCCTCGAAATGGTCCCAGGGCGCCACCCGACGGCCCAAAATGACCTCCACGTGGATTTTGGTGCCCCCAAGATGCCCCAAAATGGGCTCCAAACGGCCCGTGATGCCTCCAAGATGCTCCAAGAGGCCTCGAAGAGGCACCCCAAGAAGGCCTTGAAGAAGCCAAACTCATAATTTTCCAATGGGAAAACGTACATTTTTAGTATGCGCGACTTTTCGGCCTTCGCGGCGGTGAAGCCAGTCCAAGAAGCCCCCAAGACCACCCCAATACGTCCGAAGAGGCTCCCAAGAAGCGCCCGCGACGGCCCAAGCGGGCGCCAAGACAGCCCAAGAGGCCCCCAAAACGGCCGGAAAGGGCTCCAAAACGGCTCCCAGACAGGCCCAAGCGGGGTAGCCCGCGCCGAAAATCCGAGCCTCCGCTCCCGGACGGCTCCAAGACACCCCCAGAGGCGCCCGAAAGGGCCCCGGAGGCTCCCAAGACGCCTCCCAAAAACTCCCGAGAGGCCCACAAGAGGCCCCAAGAGTCCCCAAAACGGCCCTCAGGAGGCTTCGAGACTACCGTCAAGAGGCCTGCGAAAAATTTCCCCAAGGTGATCCAAGCGAACGCCGCACAAGCCTCATGCCCACAACCCGGGCCCAGCGGTCAGACTCCTCGCAACTTCCGTTGCTGCCGCCGTGCTCGTCGCTTGTCTCCGCAAGGCGTTTCGGCGGTTCTCTCCGCAGCGCCCGTCCCGCCTTATAGCACTTCGCGCAAACCACCGGATTGCCCCGCTTGAAAAAATATGCTTCTGGTCCTTCGACAGATAGCCCCCCGTCTGTGAACGCGGGCTTCGGCCCGTCCTTTTTCGGGGGACACGCAGAGCATTCAAGCTTGTTCGCCACCCTGCGCGCATCGAGGCACGCCCGGCACGCTACTGGCCTATGGTGGATGCTCGTCTGGTGGTACTTTTTGATCTGGTCTGACGTCAGATGCCCCGCGTCTTCGGACTCTGGGCTACTCCCGTCCGCATCCTTCGGGCACGCGGGGCACCTGAGCACCCGAGGCGTTTGGAACCCACGTGTGTTCACGCATGTCCCGCTCTCGGGCGTTAGGAACCTACGTGTTTTCACGGCTGTCCCACGCTGGGGCGTTAGGAACCCACGCGCTTCCACGCATGTCCCGCTCTTGGACGTTAGGAACCCATGTGTTTTCACGCCTTTCCCGCTCTGGGGCGTCAGGAACCCACGTGTCTTTGGGACAACCCACAATGCCTCCCAGACGCCCCCCCGAGCCCCAAGATTTCCCCCAAGAACCCAACGAAGCAAAAATGTCCGAATCCCTTTGGGCCGACGTGGAGGCCCCAAGAAGGCCTCCAGAAAACACCAAGAACCAACCAAAAGGACCCGAAAAGGCGCCCTAGAAGGCCTCACAAGCAAAACGCGGCAACCGCGAGTTCCCCAAGGGGTCGGCGGTGTGGCGTAAGCCTGAGAATAGTCAAGCATAATATGGGGACGATGTGTCGATTATTTTTTGGCTATTCTAACATATTCGTGGACAATTTCGTAGTATTCTTCCACAGTCTGCCTGTAGGACGACACGCCCGACCTAACCCTAGGCAAGACTGACCTTTGGTGCGCGGCTCTTGGGGGGCGCGATAGGGGCCAAACTCGAGCGCGCAAGCCGCCGCCATCGCATCGCGCTCGGCGATCGGGGGAGCCCCGTGGGCCCGCACCAATGGTCACTAAAGCCGAAGGGTCGCTCTTGCGTGCAGTCCACGGGTCTTTGGGCCGGGTTTCAGTGCGGTGCCGCTGGAAGTCCCGACCCTCTCCCCAGGACTGGATTTTAAGCCTGAATCGTTTTTCGACGGTCCCGAGGCCCGGCGAAGGCCCCCCACGGGCCGAAATTGGCCGAAAACCGCCCGTCCTCAATTTTTACGACGCGATCATGCCTAGGGCGTGGGCCTGCATTGGCAAGGTCACTCTGGCGAAGCGCCCCCGCTGGCGCCTTCCTCCCAGGAAGTGGGATAGGGGCTCTGGCTGGCGCCGCGCGGCGCGCCGCTCGCCCCCGCGGCGCGCTCGCCCCGGGCCCGAGAAAACTGCCCGCCGCCCCCGCGCGCCGGCTCTGCCGGGAGGGGCGCGGCGCTGGCCGATGCCCCGTGCGGGTGGGGCAAATCGAACCCCAGGGATCCAACACACACGTAGATGTACATATATAGTTATACTAGGACCATCGCGCGCGCTTCGCGCGCGCTCAAGTTCTAGCTGGGATAATCGTCATCGTCATCATCGCTAACCTCATCACCATCATATCCGGCGTCATCGTCAGCGGCATCGTCATCATCACCATGACCATCACCATCATCACAATCGTCACCATCACCACCATCAGCAGCAACATCGTCATCACCATCGTCATCATCGCCATCGTCGTCATCATCGTCAGTATCGTCACCTGAATTATCAACATAATCATCCTCATCATCACCATCGTCGTCATTATCGTCGTCGTCGTCGTCGTCGTCGTCGTCGTCGTCGTCGTTATCGTCATCATCATCGTCATCATCTTCATCATCCGCCCACTCCTGCATCACAAGCACCATAAACAGCATCGCCACCATTATTATCAACATCGACGCTATCATCCTGACCATCACCAACATCATCATAATGATCATCAACATCACCATCCTCAACGGCATCACCGTCATCGTCATCATGATCGTCAGCATCACCACCATCATCATCATCATCACCACCACTCACATCACGATCACCATCATCATCATCATCATTCCCACTGTCAACATCATCATCATCATCCTCTTCTTCTTCCTCATCATAATCATCTTCATCATCATCGTCGTCGTCAACTTCATAATAGTCGTCATCATCGTCATCATCTTCGTCACCGTCGTCTCCGAAGCTCCCCCGCCGAACTCGAGGATATCTCCGCAGCGTCTTGCATGCCGCGTGAGCAGTGTTGGGGATTGAGGTTGTGGGCCTGAGGCCGCCCTGCATAATCATCATTGTCATTATCACCAGCGTCTGGAAGCCTTGCGGGGCCCTTTCCGGC
>CAUYUJ010014772.1:295000-357500 GCA_963575745.1 Prorocentrum cordatum | reverse complement strand
GAGCCCGCCGCAGGCACCGATTTTTTGGTTAAACCAGTGTGGGTAGGTCGCGGGTGGGTCGCAAATGGGTCGCGGGTGGGTCGCTGTTGGGTCGCAGAAAATCAATCCCATCATAATCACGTCGACAAGCGAAGCCGTTTAGTAAACGCACGCAAGGAATGAATCGTAAAGGGCAGGGCTATTTAGCCAAGCCCAAGGCCGTTTCTAAAACGTCAATTGTCTGTTCTGGGTGGTTTTCCTCCCTTGAGGGTGGGTCGCGGGGTGGGCTGCGGGGCGGGTCGCGGATGGGTCGCAGATGGGTCGCGTATGGGTCGCGGGGTGGGTCGCGGGTGGGTCGCGGGGTGGTTCGCGGGTGGGTCGCGGGTGGGTCGCGGGTGGGTCGCAGGGTGGGTCGCGGGTGGGTCGCGGGTTGGGTCGCGGGTGGGTCGCGGGGTGTGTCGCGGGGTGTGTCGCGGGGTGTGTCGCGGGGTGGGTCGCGGGGTGGGTCGCGGGTGGGTCGCGGGTGGACAACAACAAACAACAACAGCAACAACAACAACACCAACACCAACACCAACAACAACAGCAACACCATCAACAACAACACCACCAACAACAACAATCACAATAATAACAACAACAGCAACAACAACAGCAACAACAACACCAACAACAGCAACAGCAACATCACCACCACAACCACCAACAACAACGACGACAACAACACCAACAGCAACAGCAGCAGCAACAACAACAGCACCAACAACAACACCAACACCAACTACAAGAGCAACAACAACAACAGCCGCAACACCAACACCAACAACACATACACCAGCAACAACACCACCACCAACACCACCAACAACACCAACACCAACACCATCAACAACAACAACACCACCACCACCAACAACAACAACCGCAACACCAACAACAGCAACAGCACCAGCAGCAACAACAACCTCATCAACAACAACAGCAACATCAACAACAGCAACACCAACACCAACATCAACACCAACAACACCAACAACAACAATCGTTTTAAGACTGTTCGCCCTTACCTGCTCGAGTGTTCAGTAACGCGTATTTCCCAAACCCTCGATACCCGCCCTCTTCGTCTTCGATCGAACCCCTTTTGGGGGGTATAGCTTTCTTCCTTGCAGGCCGGGCCCCGGCAAGCGGCGGTGCGGCCGCGGACCGTCGGCCTGGCCAGCGGCAGCGCTGATCGGCGGGGCGGCCGCGGACCGTCGACCCGACCCCAAGAGGGACGGACAGGGGACCGACCACGACGACGACGACGTCGACGTCGACGACGACGACGACGGCGACGACGAGCGAAAGCGACAACGATGGGGCCACTGCGGGTAGCAACTGGGCCACGTAGGACAGTGAGGGGGACACAAACGGCGACAGCGGGGCCACGAAGGGCATGCACATGGGGCCAAAACGGGCGCGAACGAGCTGGGGCCACGAAGGGCATACGTGTGTTGGGTCGCGGGGTGCAAGGACGGGGCCACTGAGTGCAGCAACGGGGCCACGAAGGGCAGCGAGGGGGCCACGACGGGCGACAGTGGGGCCACGAAGGGCATGCATATGGGGCCACCACGGGCGCGAACGAGCGGGGGCCACGAAGGGCATACATGATCCAGGGCTTGGGCCCCCCCCCCCAATGCTGATGCCATTGGGCCCACTCCCCCCCCCCCGCGCGATGGTCCCCGCCGCCCCCCCCTGTGGGCGTGGCGTGGTGCTGCGCTGCGGTGCCCCCCCCCCCCCCTGTGGATGTGGTGTGGTGCTGCGGTGGTTCAGAAATGGGCGTGGCGTGGTGCTGCGCTGCGGTGCCCCCCTCCCCCCCCTGTGGATGTGTTGTGGTGCTGTGGTGGTTCAGAGGTCGTCGTCGTCGTCGTCGTCGTCGTCGTCGTCGTCGTCGTCCTCGTCGTCCCCGTCGTCGTCGTCATCGTCGTCGTCGTCGTCGTCGTCATCGTCGTCGTCGCCATCAAGGCCTGCAGCGGGGCCTCGAAGGGCTGCAACGGGGCCACGAAGGGCAGCGAGGGGGCCACGAAAGGCTGCAACGGGGCCACGAACCAAAGCGAGGGGGCCACGAAGGGCTGCAACAAGGTCACGAAGGGCAGCGCGGGGGCCACGAGGGACTGCAACGGGGCCACGAAACAGAACGACGGGACCACGAAGGGCTGCAACGGGGCCACGAAACAAAGCGAGGGGGCCACGAAGGGCTGCAACGGGGCCACGAAGGGCAGCGAGATCCCGATTCGTAGGTAATCTGTGAGGGAGTCCTAAGCGTGAGCGCGACTCCTGGGTGCCTGGGTGTGGGGAGCGTGGCGCTTCAATAAATTGCGAGAAATTCCAACGCAAGGGTGCTATACTTGAGTAGATTGCGAACAAGTCTCCAGCGAGAGCGCGACTCCAGAGCGCCGGGAGAGCGATTCCGGAATAAATTGTAAGGAAGTCCCAAGCGAGAGCGCGATTCCTGGGGGTCCTGGCTATATTGTGAGGAAATCTCAGGCGGGAGCCGTTGTTGTTGTAACCCGGGGGCCAGTGGCGCAGTTTGAGCATCAAGACTTTCCCTGTCAAAAAACAGGGTGCGAGCGTCGAGGGGCGCACTTTGATTGAGCTAAAGCAGCATGCACCGGCTAGGGGGATCAACATTACTTATTCTTCAGAAGTGAGAGTTCAACAACGACAACAACAATAACACCAACACCAACAACACCACCAACAACAACACCAACAACAACACCAACAACAATAACACCAACACCACCAACAACACCACCAACAACAACGCAACACTCAGAATTCCCACCACGAGTTCCATATTCAGCCACGCACCCAGGGACAATGAATGACCGTTCGGCCCCCCCACTCAAAAATGTGTGTGTGTATATATATATCGGAGGTGAGCGGGTGAGATCGAAATGGAACGGGGAGCCCCTACCCGGAAATCGGTTTCGGTTTCGTGCTCGTGCGTGCCGTGAGTGCGGGCGAAGCGAAGCTGCGTGGGCGGGCGAGAAATGTCCCGCCTCTGGCTGAGGCGCGGCCGGACCAAAAATCTCCCTTCCGGCAACCGGTGCCGCGCGGTGTCCTGCCGGTGTCCCGTCGGTGTCGCGATGACGATGATGATGATGATGACGATGTTGATGATGATGATGGCCATGGTGGTGATAATGATGGTGTCCCGATGATGGTGTTGATGGTGCTGATGTTACTGATGATGATGGTGTCACGATGATGATGTTGATGGTGCTGATGTTACTGATGATGATGGTGTCACGATGATGATGACGATGATGTTGATGATCCGGATGATGTTGTTGATGATAAGATGATGAGATGATGATGGATATGATGATGGTGACCCGATGATGATGATGTTGATGAGGATGCTATTGGTGATGATGATGGTGATGATGATGATGGTGCCCCGATGATGATGGTGATGATATTGATGATGATGATGGTGCCCCGAAGATGATGATGTTGATGATTAGGGTGATGAGGTGATGATGATGATGATTTGGATGGCGGTGGCTCGATGATGATGGTGATGCTGATGTTGATGATGATGCTGGTGTCCCCATGATGATGATGACGGTGACGATGATGATGGTGTCCCGATGATGATGTTGATGATGATGCTGCTGATAATGATGATGGTGGTGTCCCGATGATAGTAACGTTGGTGATGTTGTTCATGATGACGATTATGATATGATGATGATGGTGGTGTTCCGATGGTGATGATGATGATGATGATGGTGTGCGGGTGATGATGTTGATGATGATGGTGACGATGATGGTGCCAAAATGATGGTGATGATGGTGGTGATGATGATGGCCCTGGTGGTGATGATTATGGCGTCCCGATGCTGATTATGTTGGTGGTGCGGATGTTGCTTATGATGATGACGGTGTCCCTATGATGATGATGTTAATGACCCTGATAATGTTGATGATGCTGACATGATGATCTGATGCTGATGGTGATTATGATGGTGCCCCGATGATGGTGAGGTTGATGATGATACTGTTCATGATGATGGTGATGATGATGATGATGGTGTCCCGATGATGATGAGGTTGATAATGATGATGACGATGCTTGTGTTCGATGATGGTGGTGATGTTGATGCTGATGATGATGAGGTAATGGTGATGGTGATCGTGTCCCGATGATGGTGACGATGATGGTGTCCCGATGGTGGTGATGCTGGTGTTGATGATGATGATGGTGTCCCGATAATGATGCTGATGATGATGATGATGGTGATGCTGATGATAACGATGATGATTGTGTCCCGGTGATGATGCGGTTGGCGATGATGATTTTGCTGTAGATGATGATGGTGTCCCGATGATGACGATTTGACGATGCTGTTCATGATGGTGATGATGATGGTGGTGTTCCGATGATGATGCTGATGGTGTCCTGGTGATGATGATGTTCATTGTGATTGTGATGGCGATGATGGTGTCACGATGATGATGACGATGATGTTGATGATCCGGAGGATGTTGTTGATGATGAGATGATGAAATGATGATGAAGATGGTGATGGTGTCCCGATGATGATGAGGATGTTGATGAGGATGCTGTTAGTGATGATGATGATGGTGATGATGATGATGGTGCCCCGATGATGATGATGATATTGATGATGCTGATGATGGTGATGGTGCCCCGATGATGATGATGATGTTGATGATTAGGGTGATGAGGTGATGATGATTTGGATGGCGGTGGCTCGATGATGATGGTGATGCTGATGTTGATGATGATGCTGGTGTCCCCATGATGATGACGGTGACGATGATGATGGTGTCCCGATGATGATGTTGATGATGATGCTGATAATGATGATGGTGGTGTCCCGGTGATAATAACGTTGGTGATGTTGTTCGTGATGACGATTATGATGAAATGATGATGATGATGATGGTGGTGTTCCGATGGTGATGATGATGATGGTGTGCCGGTGATGATGTTGATGACGATGGTGCCAAAATTATGGTGATGATGGTGATGATGATGATGGCCCTGGTGGTGATGATTATGGCGTCCCGATGCTGATTATGTTGGTGGTGCTGATGTTGCTTATGATGATGACGGTGTCCCTATGATGATGATGTTAATGACCCTGATAATGTTGATGATGCTGACATGATGATCTGATGCTGATGGTGATTACGATGGTGCCCCGATGATGGTGAGGTTGATGATGATACTGTTCATGATGATGGTGATGATGATGATGATGGTGTCCCGATGATGATGAGGTTGATAATGATGATGACGATGCTTGTGTTCGATGATGGTGATGATGTTGATGCTGATGATGATGAGGTAATGGTGATGGTGATCGTGTCCCGATGATGGTGACGATGATGGTGTCCCGATGGTGGTGATGCTGGTGTTGATGATGATGATGGTGTCCCGATAATGATGCTGATGATGATGATGGTGATGCTGATGATAACGATGATGATTGTGTCCCGGTGATGATGCGGTTGACGATGATGATTTTGCTGCAGATGATGATGGTGTCCCGATGATGACGATTTGACGATGCTGTTCATGATGGTGATGATGGTGGTGTTCCGATGATGATGCTGATGGTGTCCTGGTGATGATGATGTTCATTGTGATGGTGATGGCGATGATGGTGTCCCGATGATGATGATGGTGACGATGATGTTGATGATGATGGTGATGAGGTGGTGATGATGATGATGGTGTCCGATGATGATGATGATGTTGATGACGTTGATGACGATGATGTCGATGATGGTGATGACGTTGATTGTGATATCGATTGTGATATCGATAGTGAGATCGATCGTGACGGCGAATGTGAAATATATTGTGAGATCGATAGTGAGATCGATAATCATATCGATTGTGAGATCGATCGAATGAAATCGATCGAGTGATATCGATTGTGAGATCGATCCAGTGAGATCGATCGAGCGAGACCGATCGTGAGATCGATCGTAAGATCGATAGTAAAACCGATCGAGTGAGACGTTGTTTCCCCCCCCCCCCGAACCTCCTGATTACCCGAAAGGTGGTCGTATAAGTATGTATGTGTATATGTGTGTGTGTGTCTGTGTGTTCCTATTTCCGGAAAAAAACAACGGTTTGGCGCCGGCCGGCCTCTCGCCAGAGCCGGCGGGGTGGGCGGCAGGAGGGCGAGGAGAGCCTCCCTCTTGAGGGCAAGGTGCATATGCCCAGCGCTCTGTGAGTTGGAACCAACGCCCCCCCCCGCCGCCTTTCAAAGCCAGCGGTGGCCTCTCTTGTGGGAAGGGGGGCTCCTCATTTTTTTGTTTTGTTTCTTCTTCTTCTTCCTCCTCCTCCTCCTCTTTCTTTCAGCCTTTTCAGCTTTTGCTGCCATCAGATCCCACGGTGTGGGACCAGCAACCCAAGGGGGGAGAGGCAGGGGTCAAGTGGGGACGCTGGATGGGGTTGCGCCAACCGAAGAAAGCCTTGGTGCTGGGGTCGATATCTCTCTTAAGGAGGCTTGCCGAGCGGGCTGCGTCCTTGTTTTCGTGGTGGTCCTTGCGCTCCTGAGCCAAACCAAACAGTATCGTCCTCGAAACGCCCGCACCAAGCACACTAAAACATCCTGGAGCCAGAGATTTCTTCCACACTTCCCCAAATCATGTAAGGTGTGCGTTTGTGTATGTGAGTCTAATTACCTCAGGCAGTCCAGTGCACGGAGGTTAAACCAGGGAGGTGCAAATTCTCCCCCGGGAAGAACAGACACGGCAGGAGAGATCCTTCCAACGGTGCCGCTGGCTGTGCTGGCCAGGCACTATGAGAAGTTCCGAGGGCGTACCGCTGCCCTCATCTCTAACCTCTGATCTGCTCGACGTCACAAAAATTGGTCCTGGAAATTAGAGACCCAGTAACAAGCCAGAGCAGCGAGCTAGCGGGGCCAAGCGTTCTGACTGCCTCTCCTCCAGTTGCTGGATGTGCTCGCTGTGCTCCACAGACTTTTGTGGGTTGGGACCTTGCAGTTTCAGTCGGTCCTTCGCCTCTATCGCGAGCTATAGCAACAATTTATTCCCAGAACTCCCCGAATGGAATGTCGGACACATTGTGATTCAAACCTCGGGCCCAGACGCTCATTAAGGACTGGCAGTCCACCCCGAGAGGGACCTTCACGGGGCCCAGGTTTCTCAAACTCATCAGAACAGCAAACAGTTCAGCGCCAAGCATGTCCTGGGGTGTGTCGGGCGGGGGGCCATGGGCGTTGGCCAGAAAATCGCCGTGCTCGTTGGCCATGGAGGAAGCCCATCCTGCTCTGCTGAAGTGCCGCAACTTGGGCTCCAGGGCCGAGCCATCAGAACGCATATTGCCTTGGACGAACCCCCTTGGTGGGGGTATCACCCACTTCTATCTATCGAGGGTCTTGGGAATAGGAGAAAACCCGATCGTGAAGGGGAGGAGGCACCGAATGAAGAAAGGACGACATGTATTCCCTTCCTCCCAGACGCGCCTCTCTTTAAATCCGAAGTCTCTCCTGTAAAGAAAAACGCCATGAGCGTGCGATAAACCGGTAGCACCTGTCGCTCAAGGGAACCCTGGGCACTTCGCTCTCCCTGCTCAGAAATTGACGGCCCCGAAATAACGCATCCGGAATAACCATTCCGCCTGCCACGTGAGCGGCCACAAAACAAGTGCCATGTCTGTAATCCAGAGCTCCTCGCACACCTTGGCCACTGCTCCGAGCAGCGGCCCGGTGCCGCTCCACTCTTTGGCGCTCCCAGGAATCCAGGGTCTCGAAACCAGTGGAACTTCGATCGTGGATCGGCCATGGATATTACCGCCGCCCTTATTAGATAAGGACCCCCCAGGTCTGAAGCCTCCAGGGCACATTCCTTAACCAACGGCCCCACCGTAGTTTCTATCTCGATAGGCTTCTTAAGGCTCCGAACTTTGATCTGGTCGAAATCCACGGACAAATCAGTGGGCATTTTCCGAAGGGTAGAGCTGACTGGGGTCCATTCGAGCCTGAAGAGCGTACACGTACCAGCACCAGCAGATCCCCTGGTATCTTACCCAGAGAAAGATGGTATGCATAAGTCGAGCAGAAAAGCGTCGGGCATCTGCTGGCGGCCCAATTGCCCCAGTGTGCTTTTCCCCCAAATAGCAGCGGCTGGGAATTGACAGCCTGCGTCGGGTCGGCCATCCCATTTCCTGACAGCATTCGTTGGTCCGTTCTGGAGCGCCCACGAAGTGGTCCAACAATACCCTCTGCTACCAATGAGAGCATCATCTGGGGCCGCTTGAATGCTATGCCAATCGCACGCACGGGTGCCGTAGCTGGCCGCGGGGCGCGCTCCAGCTCTGGAAATAGTCGTAAGTTTTTTTATCTACGATTTGAGCGAACGGAATCTGCCATTGCGACTGCGAGCCCAGCCGATTTTGATCTTCTGGACCCGAACCGATCGAGTCCTTCTGCTCGAAAAGTCACATCCGATGTTGCAAGCACCTGACTTGAAACTCCACTCGCTGACGCCTGCGCAGGCCTCTTTTGCAGGGAGAATATTGGTGGCGACGGCCGTGTCCTGCATGCGAGAAATGACGAAGAGCAATTTCTCCAGCCTCCTGCAGAGAGCTTAAGTGGCCTGGACGGCCGTCTGCGTCGTAAGGGCATGTGTGGCGAAGGCCTGGACCATGATTTCGTCGACAACGTTGTAGATACGCGATAGCCAGAGCTCCCTGGAGATCGGATCTAGCTCCGAGAGGACCGGGACACGAAGGAGAGTAGCTTTATACTCACACCCAGGCAAGACTCGTATAACCGACGACTGTAAGCCTCGACGCCGGTAAACCCATGAGAGGCATGCACGACGCAAGTGACACAAGCTGAACTCGTGCTTCTCTGTCTGCTCGAGCAGCTGACTGTGCCGAACCTCCTCATGGGCCTCAATTGAATCCAGAAACGTGTCCACGACCGAAGGTTTGCTGATGCCTGTGTGTTCGAACGCGAGAGACTGTTCCCAACTCCTGCCCCTCTCTGTCCCCTTCCCCTCCCCCTGCTCCTCCCCCTCCCCCTCCTCCTCCTCCTCCTCCTTTTCCTTCTCCTCCTCCTCCTCCTCCCTCTCGTCCTGGTCGTACTGTTCCTCCCCTTCCGGCCGCAGGGGGAGTAGAGGAGGGCTGCCTGTTCTCTTGAACAACAGAAGGCTGCCAGTTTTCCGATCAGCCCCTGCACAGCCCGATCCGATGTGCCACGATCTTGCTCCATCGGTGAAGTCAAAAAGCTTCCTGGCACCTCGCAGTGGGCGCGAGAAAAGAACGCTGTGGGGCGTTCCTCTCTCGAACATATCGAACAGATCATCTGGATCACTGATCCACCCTTTGTCATATGATTTGGCAAGAACTCTAATCGTACTTGAATGGTAAACACCCTGGGACTTGCGTTGTTACAGTGCACACCTAATCACCTTCTACTTCGGACTCGCATGAATTCCGGGCGGAAGTGCCTGGCCCGCTCGGAGGGCCCAAGGCGCTCGAGGGAAGGAGGAGGGAAACAGGACAAACCGGACACACATGAGAAAACCCTCGTTTTCACTGGGAAAAATAAGAAGCAGCTAGGAATGCCTGTGACAATCGGTACTTTGTTGATGGTGCAGACGTTCCACACTTGAAACCCTTGTAGCAGACTCTACACAAGTATTCCTTCTGTGACGACCAAACGCAAGGATTTCAGTGAGTGGGATCTGCACTGGCTTCCACACTTCGAATCCTTTTGTAACAGCCTTGACACAGGGAATATTTTTGGTGGCGGCTTTGCAACAAGGTTCTCATTGTGGGGGGACTGCAGTGGCGGCACCGTGAGCCCACGAAAGCTAGAGAGGAACACGGGGATAAGAGGAACAACATGAACAACCATGCGTCTTCAAATGGAAAAAAGAAGAACAAACTAGGAAAACCTATGACTGTCGGTGCTGTTCTGGTGCAGACGTTCCACAATCAAAATCCTTTGTAGCAGCATTTCACAACAAGTATTTCTTTTGTGGTGGCCTACACAAGAACTTCAAGTGTGGGGGACCTGCAGTGGCCTCCACAATACGGTGTTAATTATGGGGGCATCTGCAGTGGCGGCACCTTGAGGCCAGGAAAGCTAGAGAGGAACACGGGGATAAGAGGAACACGCATGAACATCCATGCGTCTTCAAATTGAAAAAGAAGAACAAACTAGGAAAACCTATGACTGTCGGTGCTGTTCTGGTGCAGACGTTCCACAATCAAAAACCTTTTATAACAGCATTTCACCACAAGGATTTCTTTTGTGGTGGCCTACACAAGAACTTGCAATGTGGGGGACCTGCAATGGCCTCCACACTTCGAATCCTTTAGTACGGTGTTAATTGTGGGGGCATCAGGAGGAACCTTGAGGCCAGGATCTGTAAAAAGGGAAGCAAGACAAACAGGACAAATGTGACACATCATGTGTTTCAAGATGGAAAACATAGCCAGACGAAGGACCCAACCATATGCAGGTGTGAGTGCCGCAATCGTGATCCACTTTTTCGGTGGTGATCCCTATGGGGCAACGAACCGTGCTAGGGGTGCCGAAATAATTGGCGTGGTACACAACGCGAACGAAAACGATTGATCTGAGTACGTAGGGAGACTGAGCGCGGGTGAATCGGAGCGCGAGTGCGTCTGAATGTGAATGAATCTGCGTGCGAGCGAGTCTACGTGCATGAATGCGAGTATGACGAAGCATGGTGTCATTGTTTATGGCTGTCAATAGTTTGAGAATGACTGCCTCTGAATACTCGTGACGCTGGGCGTGGCCGCCGCAAGGAGCTTCCCCGGGACTCCCCGACGGCATCGCCCGCGCGCCGCGACGCCAATGTCGGCGCGCCCCCCCGGCGAAGAACGCGCCCGCTTCCTCCCCTTCTTTTACTCCCTCTTTGCCCGCGCATTCAAAAGTCCAAGGCTGCGGGCGCAGCGCGGAGTCCCCGCGACGCGCGCAGGTCGTCACGGAGGGGCCCCAACGACGCGCGCAGATCGTCCGCTGCGCGGAGCAAAGAGAGCTAGCTGGCTGGCTGATAGCGGGCAAGGCTCTTGCCGCTGGGCAGAGCGACGACGGGCGAGCGAGGCGCGGAACTCCGACGGCCTCCGACGGAGGTGAACTGGGTGGGGGAGACGCATGCGGACTGCGCCACGGGGGCCGTCGGTGGAGCTCCCTATGGGGCCACGACGCGCTGTACTGGGTGGGGAAACCGCATGCGGACTGAGCCACGGGGGCCTTCGGTGGAGCTCCCTATGGGGCCACGAAGCGCTGTACTGGGTGAAGGAGACGCATGCGGACTGCGCCACGGGAGCCCTCGGTGGCGATCCCCGTGGGGCCACGAAGCGCTGTACTGGGTGAGGGAGACGCATGCGGACTGCGCCACGGGGACTTTCGGAGGAGCCCCTATGGGGCCACGAAGCGCTGTACTGGGTGGGGGAGACGCATGCGGACTGCGCCACGGGGACCTTCGGTGGCGCTCCCTATGGGGCCACGAAGCGCTGTACTGGGTGAGGGAGACTGCGCCACGGGGACCTTCGGAGGAGCCCCATATGGGGCCACGAAGCGCTGTACTGGGTGGGGAAGACGCGTGCTCCCTATGGGGCCACGAAGCGCTGTATTGGAGGAGGGAGACGCATGCGGACTGCGCCACGGGGACCTTCGGTGGAGCCCCATATGGGGCCACGAAACGCTGTACTGGGTGGGGGAGACGCATGCGGACTGCGCCACGGGGACCTTCGGTGGCGCTCCCCGTTGGGCCACGAAACGCTGTACTGGGGGTTGGTGATGCTGATGTTGATGATGATGATGATGACGACGATGGTGACAATTATGATTATGATGACGATGCTGATGAGGATGTTGAGAGGAGGGGAGGATGGAGGAGGAAGGAAAAACGCGGGGACCGTCTTTCAAAACGAGGACCCAACAACACAGGTTGGTTGGTAAACAAGAAAAAAAGCTAGGAATACCTGTGGCGGTCGGAGCTGTTATGGTGCAGACGTTCCAAAATCAAAATCCTTTTGTCGTAGCCTTTGCAAGCGGACTCCTTCTGTGGCGACCTTACACAAGGCTTTCAAGTGTGGGGGACCTGCAGTGGCCTCTGCACTTAGAATCGTTTGGAACCGCCTTTGCAAAGGGAGTCCTTTTGTGGCAGCCTTACGCAAGAGTTTTCTTTGCGGAGGGATCTGCGATGCGGGCACCTTGATTCTAGGAAGGCTAGAAAGGAAACCAGGAAAACCAGCACGGACAAATATGACACAACATTGTTTCCACATCGGGAAATAAGAAAAAGCTAGGACGACCTGTGATTGTCGGTACTTTTACGGTGCGTATGTTCCAACATTAGAACCATTTTGTCGCAGCCTTTACACAGGACTCCTGTTGTGGCGACCTTACACAGGGATTTCAGGTGAGGGGGATCTGCAGTGGCCTCCACACTGCAAATCCTTTCTGTAATAGCCTTTACAAAGGGAATCATTTTGTGGCGGTCTTACAACCAACAAATCATTGTGGGGGGATCTGCAATGGCGGCACCTTGAGGCCAGGGAAACTAAAGAGAAACACCAGAAAATAACAGGAAACACATGAACAGGCATGTGTTTTCACATGGAAAATAAGAGAACCTAGGAACACCTGTGATTGTCGGTGCATTCAGGGTGCAGACGCTCCACAATTAAAACCCATATGTAGCAGCCTTTACAAAAATATGCATTATGTGGCGACCTCACACAACAAATCAACTGTGGGGGGCCTGCAGTGGCCTCTACACTTAGAACCCTTTTGTAACTTTCTTTAGAACGCAGATTTATGTTGTGGCGGCCTTGCACAATTCTTTTAATGGTGGTGGGATCTGCACAAACGGAATTCTTTGTACAGGCTTTCTCAAACACCGTATTCTAATTGTGGAGGCCACTGCAGATCCCCCATACGAGCCTCTTGTAACGTCTGCGCCGTACAAATACCGACAGCCAAAGGTATTCCTAGCTTTTTCCATGCTTTTACATGTGCGAACATATGCTTTTCCATCTTGTTTCTTTTCATGCTTCCCTGCTAACTTCCCTAGGTTCAAGGTGCCGCCATTGCATGCCCCCCCCCACAATGAAAACCCTTTTGCAAGATCGCCGCAACGTGTTGCAACAGGATTCTAACTGTGGCAGGTCACTCACATTTGAAATTCTTGTGTAAGCCGCCACGCAAGGAACCCTTTTGCAAAGTCTGCTGCAAAAAGGGTTTTAATTGTGGAACGTCTACACCATGAAAGACAGTCACAGGTCTTCCTAATTTCTGCTTCCTAATTTCCATGTGAAAGCACATTCCTTTTCATGCTTTTCATGTGTGTGTGCGCGTGTGTGTGTGCTTTGTTTTTCGGTTTTCCTCTATAGCTTTCCTGGCCTCAAGGTGCCGCCACTGCAGATCCCCCCACAATGAAAACCCTTTTTTTGTAAGACCGCCACAAAAGGATTCCTTTTGTAAAGGCTGTTACAGACGGATTCGAATTGTGGAGGCCACTGGTCCCCCTCATTTTGAAATCATGTTGTAAGGTCGCCACAAAAAGGATTCCCTTTTGTAAAGGCTGCTGCAATAGGGGTTTGAGTGTGGAACTTTTGCACCATAAAAGCATAGACAACCACAGGTCTTCCTAGTTGTTTCCTACTTGTCCCTGCTCAATTGCTCAAGGCGTTTTGTTGCATTGTATCTGCGCTTTTCTGTAGCTTCGCCGCGTCGGCTGTTGTACCTACCGATTTTGGGGCCTCCGATTTGAGCTGACTCGGGCCGAAACCTCAGCGCGGCGCGACGAAGATGATGAATACTATTGTGATGCTACAGGGATGTGAGGATTTTTTGACCTCGCAAGCATCCACATGCATGTCGCTCGTGCGCGTGCCGTTCGCATCACGGGCCAAGTGCAAACATAGCGCGAAGCAGAGTCAACGCTGCCAATGCAGATGCACTAAAGCGTCCTGACAACTAGAGCCCATGCATGATGCAGAGGTGGGGGGCACGCAACGAAAACGTCACGAATTACGGCCCGCAGGTCGTATCATCTAGTGCTGGACATCCGCCGTAACGGTCTGGACGGTCAATCGGGGACCAGCCTGATGAAAGTAGGTGGTCGGAGGGGGATGCTGACGAACAGCGCCAAGCAGATGACGCAGACGATGATGATGCTTATAATGATGATGGTGGTAATGATGGTATGATGCAGATGATGGCGATTATGCTGGGACTGATGATGAGAATGCTGGTGATCATGACGATGTTAAAGATGATGGTAACGATGCTTCTAATGATGATGCTGATGATGCTGCTGCTGATGATGATGATGATGCGCCCTCTCAGTGGGCGCAGGGAACCCGGCAGTTCAAACTATGGGAGGTCAGAAAGGGCCCCCCATAGTTAGAACTTTGCTACAACAATAACACCCGTTGTGACGTTCCTACGACGCGGGAGTGTCAGGGCCCCTGTCCCATAAATTACCATTTTCCCCCTTGTCTCAATCCGCGGCACCAAAGCTCCCGACCCCGTCCATGGGATGATCCCAGGGCCCGAAAACGGCCCCTGGGGGCCGAAATGAAGCGAACAGGCCGCGATCGAAACCATCAGATCGTTGGAGGTTTGGTTTCCACATCACAGCTCGGATCTCTGGCGGCCGCTTGGGACGATCCAGGCCCCCCCCTGGAACGCTCTCGGCGAGGCGTAGCTGCTGGAAAGCATCCCGAGGCTGGGAAGCCTCCAAGAACCCACGCAAACATACGAAAATCTCGAACCTCGAACTTCGATCTCCGATCCCTGAGATCCGATGTCGTGCTTTTTCAGTACGCGCCCCAGAAGTCTCGACCGACTCCCAAGGGACCGACAAACATCGGCTACACACAAAGAGTCCCCCTAGGCAAGAAAACCCTTGGTGCGCGGCTTTACGGGGGACGCGGGGTGGTCAAACTCAGGCGCGCGAGCCGCTGCTACCGCTTCGAGTTCAGCGATCGGGGGACCCCATTGGGCCCGCACCCAAAAATCAATCCGGCGAAAGGCCACTCTAGTCGAGAATACTTCCGAACCCCCACGTTAAGGCTCCCCCCGCCGCTTGCCCCTACCGGGCCGCCCCCGTCCCCCTCCGCGCGAAAGCGTCCCGGCTCGTTGACCTCCCGCCGGCGGGGGATGCAGCAATGCCCGCCTCGCTCGCCGGCCGCGTTCCCGCGGCGCGCCGCCTGGGGTTGGGTGGGGTGGGGGAGGGGAAAGGCCACTCTAGTCGAGAATACTTCCGAACCCCCACGTTAAGGCTCCCCCCGCCGCTTGCCCCTACCGGGCCGCCCCCGTCCCCCTCCGCGCGAAAGCGTCCCGGCTCGTTGACCTCCCGCCGGCGGGGGATGCAGCAATGCCCGCCTCGCTCGCCGGCCGCGTTCCCGCGGCGCGCCGCCTGGGGTTGGGTGGGGTGGGGGAGGGGAAAGGGGGAGGAGGAGAGGGAGGAGGAGAGGAGGAGGAGGAGGAGGAGGAGGAGGAGGAGGAGGAGGAGGAGGGAGGAGGAGGAGGAGGAGAAGGAAGGAGGAGGAGGAGGAGGAGGAGGAGGAGGAGGAGGAGGCGGAGGCGGAGGAGGAGGTGGAGGAGCAGGAGGAGGAGGATGAGAAGGAGGGGGAGGAGGAGAAGGAGGAGGAGAGGAGGAGGAGGGAGGAGGGGAGGAGGGAGGGGAGGAGGAAAAAGGAGGAGGAGGAGGAGGAGGAGGAGGAGGAGGAGGAGGAGGAGGAGGAGGAGGAGGAGGAGGAGGAGGAGAGGGAGGGAGTGGAGGAGGAGGAGGAGGAGGAGGAGGAGGAGGAGGAGGAGGAGGAGGAGGAGGAGGAGGAGGAGGAGGAGGAGGAGGAGGAGGAGGAGGAGGAGGAAGGAGGAGGAGGAGGGAGGAGGAGGAGGAGGAGGAGGAGGAGGAGGAGGAGGAGGAGAGGAGGAGAGGAGGAGGAGGAGAGGAGGAGGGGAGGAGGGAGGAGGATGAGGAGGAGGGGAGGCGGAGGAGGGAGGAGAAGGAGGAGGGGGAGGAGGAGGACAAGGACGAGGGACGAGGACGAGGATGATGATGATGATGTGATGATGATGATGATGATGATGATGATGATGATGATGATGATGAGATGATGATGATGATGATGATGCTGACGATGAGGAGGAGTAGGAGGATGAGGAGAGAAGGAAAGGGAGGAGGGGAGAGGAGGGAGGAGGAGGAGGAGGAGGAGGAGGAGGAGGAGGAGGAGGAGGAGGAGGAGGGGGAGGAGAAAGAGACGGAGGAGGAGGAGGAGGAGAAGACGAAGGAGGAAGGGGAGGAGGAGGAGGAGGAGGAGGAGGAGGAGGAGGAGGAGGAGGAGGAGGAGGAGGAGGAGGAGGAGGAGGAGGAGGAGGAGGAGGAGGAGGAGGAGGAGCGGGAGAAGGAGCAGGCGAAGGAAAGATAGTAGGAGGATGAAGATAATGAGGAGGATGATGAGGAGGATTGGGAGGGGAATGATGCTGCTGCTGATGATGATTATGATGATGCTGATGATGAAGATGCTGATAATGCTGATGCTGATGATGCTACTGATGATGATGACGATGCTGCTGCTGCTGATGATGGTGATGATGATGACGAGGAGGAGGAGGAGGAGGAGGAAGACATGACGGATGGGGGAGGAGAAGAACGAGGAGACGGAAAGGGAGTAGGAGGATAAGGATAATGAGGAGGAGGAGGATGATGAGGAGGAGGAGGAGGAAGAGGTGGACGAGGAGGAGGGGAAGGAGGAGGAGAAGGAGGAGGAGGATCAGGTTGAGGAGGGGGAGGAGGAGGAGGAGGAAGAGGAGGAGGAGGAGGAGGAGGAGGAGGAGGAGGAGTGGAGGTGGAAGAGGAGGAGGAGGAGGAGGAGGAGGAGGAGGAGGAGGAGGAGGAGGAGGAGAGCAGGAGGAGGAGAATGAGGAGGAGGAGGAGGAAAGGGAGCAGGAACAGGAGCAGGAGCAGGAGGCGGAGGAGGAGGATGAGGAGGAGGAGGATGAAAAGGGGGAGGTGGAGGTGGGATGAGGAGGATGAGGAGCAGAAGGAGGAGGAGGAGGAGGAGGAGGAGGAGGAGGAGGAGGAGGAGGAGGAGCAGGAGGAGCAGGAAGAGGAGGGGGAGGAGGAGGAGGAGGATGACGTGGAGGAGGAGGAGCAGGAGGAGGAGGGGGAGGAGGAGAAGGAGGTGGAGGAGCAGGAGCAGGAGGAGGAGGAGGAGGAGGAGGAGGAGGAGGAGGAGGAGGAGGAGGAGGAGGGAGGAGGAGAAGGAGGAGCAGGAGGAGGAGGAGGAGGAGGAGGAGGAGGAGGAGGAGGAGGAGAGGAGGAGGAGGAGAGGAGTGAGGAGGAGGAGGAGGAGGAGGAGGAGGAGGAGGAGGAGGAGGAGGAGGAGAGGAGGAGGAGGAGGAGGAGGAGGAGAGGAGGAGGAGGAGGAGGGAGGAGGAGGGAGGAGGAGGAGGAGGGAGGAGGAGCAGGAGGAGGAGGAGGAGGAGGAGGAGGAGGAGGAGGACGTGGAGGAGGAGGTGGAGGAGGAGGAGGAGGAGCAGGAGGAGGAGAAGGAGGAGGAGCAGGAGGGAGGAGGAGAGTAGAAGGAGGAGGAGGAGAAGGAGGAGCAGGAGGAGGAGGCGGAGGAGGAGGAAGAGGAGGAGGAGAAGTAAAGGGAGTAGGATAATGAGGAGGATGAGGAGGACGAGGAGGATGAGGATGCTGATTACTGATGATGTTGATGATGATTCTGCTGATGAGGATGCTGATGTTGGTCATAATGATGATGCTGATGATGACCATGCTGATGCTGATGATGAGGAGGAGGGGGAAGAGGATGACGTGGAGGAGGGGAGGAGGAGGAGGAGGAGAAGGAAAGGGAGTAGGAGGATGAAGAGGATGAGGAGGAGGAGGAGGAGGAAGAGGATGAAGAGGAGGAAGAGGAGGAAGAGGAGGAAGAGGAGGAGGAGGAGGAGGAGGAGGAGGAGCAGGAGGGCCTGCCCCTTTCTCGGCTCCTTCGCGGCCGGACGGCGGCGACGTGTAGGACCGGGGCGCTGACGAGAAGGCCGCGCGCGACCTCGTCGTCTGTCGGGATCCACCAAAGGGGGGTGACCCTGAGGGGGGGCATGAATTCGATCCGTTGGTGCACCGAACTGCCGGAAACAGATGTCCCCCGCATGCTCCACCTATTGGTAGCTATCGGGAGCTGCCGCCGACTGGGGGCATCTGTTTTGGGCGGTTCGGTGCACAAGCCGATCGAACCCACACCTCCCCGGGCCCCCTCCCCCTTTTGCGGGATCCCGAGCAGGATAAGACGAGGCCAGGACGAGGACAACAACGGACCAGGGTCAGGAGGGAAAAAAACACACACAGATACAATTCATCGTCGGTTCACAAGAAAATATGGGGACATATGGGAAATGGGGGGGGGACGACAAAAACCAAGAAAATATGAGACAACATGGGGAATCCTGTTTTTTGTCTATCTATTTGTGTGTGTCCCAGGGCCCCTTCACAGGGATGCGTCGGGGATCTCTGAGATGCGGCAGCTCTGGAGGATGCTACCGGGCGCCGCGGCCGCTCCAGAGCGCCCCAGGAAGCTACGCCCAGCGCTCCCGCGGCGCGCTGCGCTGCCCCGCCCGGGGCAAGGGATCAAGGCGTCTTCGCGGCGCGGCAAGAACCAGGGAAACAAATACGGTGGGGGCATTGGATAAGGAACCCTTAGATAAGGAATCCAGGGTCTGGAGGCTGGTGGAACTCCAGTCGAAGCTTGGCCATGGATATCACCGCCGCCCTCATAAAAGAAGGAGCCCTCCCTCCTGGGCACATTCCTTAATCAGCGCCCCACCGTGATGACATAAACATAAAAACTCGGAGGTCCGCGCGACCTCCGAGCTTTTATGTTCATGTCAGTGCTGGTTCCCCTAAGAATCACGACGAGGAACTTTCGGCGTCTGGGGCTCCTGCCGGCCCCGGAGGGCGTCAAGGAACAACTCGGGGCGAGAGGCCGGTCCCCGGGGAAGGGCCTAGAGGCTTCTGGGGAGGGGAGCCGCGCTGTGGGGAACTCACGTCAACGGAGGTCCAGCACTGGGTGGGTGGGACTGGGGGGCGGGCCCCCTCTTTGCCTCGCTTGTCCCAGGAGTGCTCTTCCTGCAGAGTCGTTTCGGCAGTGGCGTGCTGCACCGTAGCCTGCTCCCCTGAGATCCGATGTCGTGACTTTTTCAATGCGCGGTTCCCCGAAGTCTCGAACCACTCCCAAGGGCCTGCTTTTCATCCTGAGTCGTTTCTTGACGGTCCCGGAGGCCGAAAATTGAGAAAAGCTCCGTCTTGTTTTTTTCAACGCGTTGGATCTCTGGGTCTGTGTCTGCATCCTCCTCCCGAGATGAGGGGGGGGGGAGCGGGGAGGGGCGCGATCCCGCGGGCCGGGAGGCGCCGCCAGCCGGGCTCCCCAGGGTCGGCTGCGTGGCTGTGCTCGGCGCGTGCTTCGAAACCGCGGCGCGGACGTCTCTTCTGTGGATGGGGGAGGATGGGGGCGGGCAGCGTGATTAGTCTACGGGGCAGATGCGCGGGCAGTTAGAAACGCTGCAAGGCCGCTCGGCGCGGACTTCGAAGAGGGCCGAGCTGGGCGGCGCTGACATCTCTGGCAGCCTTGCCGAGGGCGGGGTCGCCACTTTCGAAGGCTGCTGGGGCGGCCAGCACAGTGAATACCAGGCGCGGATTTAATTTGGACCTCGCCGTTATTGGGGGGCTGCGAACTGCGAAACTCTCGGGGTGGGAACGGCGGGGCACCATACGCTCTTCCAGCTTCACGTGGCTCAGGCACCATGAGCTGACTAGTGCCGAAGGGGAGGCGCCACACGCCCTCTCAAGCGCAGTGATCGTCGCACCATGCGCGTCTTCTCATGTACGGTCTCAGCGAGTCTTGTGCTCAATAGTTTCCCCCTCCTACTCCTGCTCCTCCCCGATGCTCCCCTTGGATTGGAGGAAGGGGGTACGATGGGGGAGGGAGGGGGGAGACTCCTCCTCCTCCTCCTCCTCCTCCTCCTCCTTCTCCTCGTCCTCCGGATGAAATGATGATACTGATGATGCTGATGCTGCTGGTGATGATGCTGATGATGACGATGATGCTGCTGCAAATGATCATGCTGCTGATGATACGGATGATGCTGATGATGACGATGCTGATGCTGATGCTGCTGATGCTGCTGCTGATGATGACGATGCTGCTGCTGATGATAATGATGATACTGATGATTATGATGTAGTTGATGCTGGTGATGATGACGATGTTGCTGATGTTGATTATGCTTCTGACCATGATGATGCTGATGATGCTTGTGCTGATGATGAGGATGATGATGATGAGGATGGTGAGGACTATGCTGATGCTGATGCTGATGAGCTGCTGCTGCTGATCATGATGATGCTGCTGCTGATGATGCTGCTGATGATGCTGCTGATGATGATGCTGATAATGACGATTCTGGTGATTATGATACTGATTATGAGAAGGAGGAGGAGGAGCAGGAGGAGGATGAGGATGAGGATGAGGATGAGCTTGAGGATGATGACGATGCTGCTGCTGATGTTGCTGATGATGGTGATGATGATGGGAGGAGGCTGAGGAGGATGAGCAGGATAAGGGGCAGGAGGAGGAGGAGCAGGAGGAGGAGACAGAAGCAGGCACTCTGGGAAATATGCAAGAAGGAAGGAGCAAGGGAGAAAGAAGGAGGACAAAGGGTGATGGTGCTTTCTCGTCACTGCTTCCGACGTCGTCATCGTCGTCGAAGTTTCCTCCGAGAGCATGAGAACAGGTCGCACAATGCACTTAGAAATGTCGCTCCTGCTGGAGGACACCCGAGACCTCCAAAAAGACAATAAGAAAGGACAGCACATTCTCGATCGAGAGACCTCCAGAGACACTCCTGCGCCTCCTCCTCCCCGCAGACTTAAATCAGATCAGGACGAGCTGCCGGATCCCCCCCCCCGCTGGACTCTTATGATCCCGGATCGCTCTCTGACCCCCGAGGACCAGAAACGACCTCCCAGATGCCGCAATCGAAGAAAACCCTCGTCGTCGTCGTCGTCGTCGTCGTCGCTTTTTGACGGCGCGCGCCAGGGGGAGGCGCGAGAGGGATGGCTTCCAAGAGGTTGGGGAATTTCTCAGAAAGCAAGGTCCCTCCTAAAAAAAGGCCCCGAGGCTGCCAAGAAGTTTTGTTTCGAAGCCGGGGGGCTTCTGAGCAAGCCCCCTGCCTTCTCAGAAGCCTGCCGCCCTCTCTACAGGCGGCTGCCCCCCCCCCCGCGCCACTCCCCCGTGCGCGCCGCCAGCCCCGGCAGCCGATGTCTGTCCTTCTTGAAGAGTGTGGCCCCCCGAGGTCTGCCCCCTGGAAACAAAGACTCAAACCGTGTGGTGACAGACCGTGCGGTGACCACGGAACCCCAGGAGACCTCACCGCACGGTCCGTCACCGCACAGTCTTGGGACCCTGGAGGCCCCTGTCGCCCGAGACGTCCTCGGAGAGGGGCTTGAGTGCCAAACCCGTGCGGTGACCCCGGATCCCCACCGACTCGCCACACGGTGTGGTCACACCGTCTAGGGGCCACCGTCCGCTGTGGTTCTTCACAACGCGAGGTCTGGCTTCCGGGCCATGAGCTCGGGCCTCCCACGGCTACTCGAGACGGGTCGCGCGCGCCCGCGGCCGCGCGACCCGGGGCGGAGCGGCCAGCCTGTCGCCGCGGGCAGCCCGAACGAGAAGGGCGGCAGGCTCTGGATCTGCCGCTCGGCGCGCTGCGCTGCGGCGTCGTCTCGTGCGGGGTCTGCAAGTTTCTGCGCGGGGGGTGGGAGAGGATGGGGATGATGGGCGACGCGATGATGACGATGTGAGGGAGGAGGAGGAGGAGGAGGAGGAGGAGGAGGAGGAGGAGGAGGAGGAGGAGGAGGAGGAGGAGGAGGAGGAGGAGGAGGAGGAGGAGAGGAGGAGGAGGAGGAGGAGGAGGGAGGAGGAGGAGGAGGAGGAGGAGGAGGAGAAGAGGAGAATGAGGAGGAGGAGGAGTAGGAGGAGGAAAAGGAGGAGAAGGAGGAGGAGGAGAAGGAGGAGGAGCAGGAGCAGGAGTAGGAGGAAGAAGAGATGACGCTACCGGCGCAACCGCGCGCCCTCCAGCCTGCGCAAGAAAGGAGGAGGTGGAGGAGGAGGAGGTGACGCTACGGGCGCAAACGCGCGCCCTCCAGCCTGCGCAAGAAAGGAGGATGAGGAGTAGTAGGAGGAGGAGGAGGCGGAGGAGGGGGAGGAGGAGGAGCAGGAGGAGGAGGAGGAGCAGGAGGAGGAGGAGGAGAAGGAGGAGGAGGAGGAGGAGAAGGAGGAGGAGGAGGAGCAGGAGGAGCAGGAGGAGGAGGCGCAGGAGGAACAGGAGGAGGAGGAGGAGGAGGAGGAGGAGGAGGAGGAGGAGGAGGAGGAGGAGGAGGAGACAAAGAACGGCACTTGGGGACATATGCGAGAAGGAGGAGGAGGAATCCACATCCACCGCTCCCAGAACATCCAAGGCAATGTTTTGGCAACTGGGGAGCCGCTCGACATCGTGCAGATACCGTCCAACGGCTTCGTGCTCCTGGTGCAGCTGCGCCCAGTGCAGCTGAGGGGGATGGTGACGATGGTTGCGGTAATGGTGGCGCTGGTGCATATGAGGACGGTGATTGCGAGGGCGATGGAAAGAGCAAGGAGGATGACGACGACGGTAGCGATGACGATGACAATGATGAGGATGACGATGGCGCAGATGATGATGATGATGCTGATGATGAGGATGACGATGATGATGATGATGATGATGATGATGATGACGATGATGCATATTATGGTAACGATGCTGATTATCCTGGTGATGACACTGATAATGCGGGTAATGATGATGATGACGATGATGATGCTAATGCTGTTTATGACGATGCTGTTGTTTGTGGCGGTTATGATCATGCTGATCACGATGATGATTGAGGTGACGACGATCATGGTGCTGCTACTGATGCTGATTATGATGATGATACTGCTGATGCTGCTGATGCTGATTCTGATGCTGATGGAGGTGATGATGATGTTGACGATTATGCTGATGATGATGATGAGTGTGCTGATTATGATGATGCTGTTGATGATGATGATGATGATGATGTGATTGCACTCGTTCTACAGATGTTACTGGTGATGGTAGTTCTAATGGTAAAGATACTGCTGATGCTGATGACGATGTTGATAACGCTAGTGACGTTGACTCTGATGATCATGATGATGGCGAGGGTCGTAATGCGGGTCATGAGAGAAATTATGATGGTGCCGATGACGATGACGATACAACAACAGAGGGAGGAGGAGGAGGAGGAGGAGGAGGAGGAGGAGGAGGAGGAGGAGGAGGAGGAGGAGGAGGAGGAGGAGGAGGAGGCGGAGGAGGAGGAGGAGGAGGAGGAGGAGGACGAGGAGACGAGGAGGAGGAGGAGGATGAGGAGGAGGAGGAGGAGGAGGAGGCGGAGGAGGAGGAGGAGGAGTAGGAGGACGAGGAGGAGGAGGAGGAGGAGGAGGAGGAGGACGAGGAGGAGGATGAGGAGGAGGAGGAGAGGAGGAGGAGGAAGAGGAGGAGGAGGAGGAGGAGGAGGAGGAGGAGGAGGAGGAGGAGGAGGAGGGGGATGAGGAGACGAGGGGGAGGAGGACGAGGAGGGGGAACAGGAGGAGGAGAGGAGGTTGGAGGGGTGCTCGCCCTCCTTTCGATGCTCGAGGTTTTATGCTTTCTTGTAATGCTTGCTTTTTCCTGCTTGAAGGGCCTCCGAAAGACCCTTGGGACTTCTGGAGACTTCCGGGGACCCGTCGGCGCGCGGCCCCGGGGGCCCCTGCGGGCCACCTGGACAGCCACTTGCCGCATGCCCGCGCGCTGTTCTGCAGCATCGGGCTGGAGGGCAACTTGGCGCCACTGCTCACCATCTCGAGCGAGGACGCATCCTCAAAAGGCCTCTGTCAGAGAGGCCGTCATGCACTGCCACAGCGTGAAGCCGGTTGCCACAACAAACGTGTTGTCGACCCTATTGAATTGGACCGGAGGGCAACTTCGCGCCATTGCTCACCATCTCGAGCGAGGCCGCATCCTCGAGGGCATCTGTCATCGAGGCCGTCATGAACTGCCACGTCGTGACGCCTGTTGGCACAAACAACGTTTTGTCGACCCAGTTCGAATCCCACCAGCCCTCAGGGCGCTGGTGGTCTAGAGCGCTTCCTCTTCCAACCCCCTTTCTTCCATATCGGGGACGGGTTTATCATTATTTCCCATGATTAAACACCCCCGCGTCCCCACCAAGCCGGCCGATAGCAAACCCGCCGTCCTAACTTTCAAAAAACAATGCAAACTCATTTTTTCCTCGCCAGCATGTCGTCGAGTTGCGAAACGTGTAGCAGGAATGGGACGGAATGGACATCGCTTAGGTAACCCCAAGCGGGTGGTCGCGTCCCACCCATCCAAAAAGAATACACAGTCAACGTTTTTCTCGTCAACATGGACTTTCTTGTCGTCGGCGCTGCGAAAAGTGTAGCAGGAATGGGACGCGGCGCACATCGCGCGCGGACGCCCGGCCAACCATACGCGGAACCCCGCGTCCTACCTGCCAACATGTACTTTCTCCTCGTCGGCGCTGCGAATCGCGTAGCGGGAATGGGACGCGGCGCGCATCGCGCGGGGACATCTGCTCGTCAACATGGACTTTCTTGTCGTCGATGCTGCGGCCCGTCGGGTTGAGGAGCTGGGCGGGCGGCAAGTCATAATGCCTCAAGCAAGTGCGGTTCGCCGCACTTCGCGCGCTGGCCATGTTGTCGCCGACGAAGCAACATGAGAGGCCGGAGCGGGGCGCGGCGTACATCGCGCGCGGTCTGGTTTCTCGTCGACGTTGCTCAATACGCGGCAGGCATAGGACGGAGCTCATGGCGCGCGCTGAACGTCTAGCTGCCACGATCTAAGATGAGCGACAGGCGTCGGGCGCGACGCACTTGTTTCTTATGTTGTGGGAGGGCGGGTAGGAGTGGACGGAGCCCTCTGGCTCGTTCGAGCTGGCTAACTTGACCCCTCTCCCTACCCCCTCCCCTGGACCTGGACGGGGCGCCCTGCGAGCGGTCAGGGCGTCCAAAACGGCCTCGGCGATGAAGCCCAAATCATTGGTTTTACTATGATTTGGCCCCATTTTGGCCTCTTGGGGGGGCGGCGCTAATTAAGGACCCTCCCTTCTTTGATCGATCTCCTCCGAGATGGCCCCACGAGCGCTCCCAAGGCTCCCAAGGGTGCCCCAAGAGGGCCCCAAGAGGTGGCCAGGAGGCCCCAAGAGGCGCCCAAGAGGCTCCCGGGATGCCCCCAAGAGGCTCCCAAGAGACCCCCAAGAGGCCCCAAGAGGCCCCCCAAAGGCACCCAAGACGCTCCAAGAGGCCTCGGCGACAATGCCAAAATCATTAATTTTAGTAAGGTTTTGGATGCATTTTGGCCCCTGGGGGGGGGGGGGGGGGGGGGGGGGCACTGCTTGAGATGACTCCAAGAGCGCCTGGGGGAGCCCAAGATGACCTCCAAGATAGCTCAAGATATCCCAAGATGCCTCAAGATGGCCCCCATGATGCTCCAAGAGGCCTCGAGACCGCTCCAAGACGGCTCCAAGCGGCCAAAGAGCTCCCCCAGGAGGCCCCGAAAAGATCGAAATCCTTCCAAAACCTTAGGAAGATCAATGTTTTTGGCTTTCTCGCCTTTTCGCTTCCGATGGCCATCCGAGGCCTCAAGATGGCTCCAAGACGGTCCAAGAGGGCTCCAAGAGCGCTCCCGCTCCCAAGCCTCCCAAGAGCGTCCCAAGAGGGCCCCAGGAGGCACCCCGACGGCCCCAAGAGGCACCAACAGGCGCTTAAGAGGCCTCCAAGAGGCTCCCCAGAGACCCCCAAGAGGCGCCAATTCGCCGGCCCAACGGGCCAGAGGCGTGCTAACATCTCCGGTAACTGCTAAATAATACTTCTACTTCGCGCGCGCGGGGCGGCCCCTGGGGGTCCCCGGACGAAAAGTACTCCGGGCGATCCCCGGCAGACTCGGGTCAGAGATGGTTTTCCTCCTGGGCGCCGCCCCCGTGGCCCTCCAGAGAGCCCCAAGAAGGGCCACGAGGCCGCCAAGAGCCCTCCAAGATGGTTCAAGAGTGCTCCGAGATGCCACACGATCGTTCCAAGACGCCCAAGATGGCCCCCAGACGCCCCAAGAGGCCTCCAAGAGCACTCCCCAGAGGGCCCCAAGAGGCAAAATTCATTACTTTTCCTTAGGTTTTGGGCAGATTTTGGCGTGTCCATCTTTTCGGCTTCCCGACGCCCCAAGACGGCCCAAGAGGCCCCCAAGATCGCCCCAAGAGGGCCCAAGAAGCTCCCAAGAAGGCCCCAAGATGGCCCAAGAGGGCTCCAAGACGGCCCCAGAGGCATCCAAGACGGCCCAAGAGGGGCCCAAGAGGGCCCCAAGCGATGCCCCAAAGGGGGAACACAAAACAAAACTTCGAGCCCTCGGCCTTAAGAAGCCCCCAGGAGGCCTCAAGAGGCCCCTGAGAGGCCCCAAAAGCCCCCAAGAGGCCCTCAGGAGGCCCCCAAGCGACGCTGAAGAGGCCCCCCAGCGGCCCCAAGAGGCTCAGTCATACGAAATGGGCCAGCGGAATGAGCGAAGCGATTCAATAAGCTCTCCGAAACACCCAAGACGCTCTAAGAGGCGCCCGGGACCGCCAAGAGGCCCCCAAGACGCTCCAAGAGGCCTCCACTGGGGGACCCTTCCTCTGTGTGCTGCCCACTTCCCTGATCGAGGCAATTCCTCTGGGCATCGGTTCTGGATGGGCTGGCGGGGTTACACGAAACGTCTAGATTTTTCCGTCCTCTCTGCCGCTCTCTCTCTCTCTCTCTGAATATTTATCCGCTCTTATCGGTCGTGCCCTCTCTCATGTGCCCCTGTCATTTCTCTTATATATCCCTCGTCTCCTCTCCTCGCCTCTCCTCTCCGCTTCTAACTTCCCCCCTCACGCTCGCACTCACATTCAGTCTCGCTCCCACTCTCTCACTCACTCCCACTCTCACGCAACATCCCTTCTTTCTTTACCTCGCATCTACAGAGAATCTGGAGAGATGGAAGTTGAACAGTGAGTAGCAGTGGGCTGGAATGTCTGCCAGTGCTGGAACGAACTGAATACACACAGACAGGTGCTGGTCAGAGCTGCATCGACTGTAGAAATATGGCCAGAGCTGCGGACCGTGAGGACGATGAGGACTATTATGCTGAGTGAGGATGGGGATGAGGAGGAGGGGGAAGATGCAGACAACACGGATGATGGATCAGGAGGGGGGGGCGGCCGGGAGGACGCGGGGGAGGGGGCCGCGAGGCGGAAGGAGGAAGGGGACGAGGATGAGTGAGGAACAGAAACAAGAAACGGGTGACGGTGGTGATGATGGAGGGCGAGATGGGGGGGGGGAGGTGAGCGGAGCGAAGCGGCGGTCCTGCCACTGGGGCGCTGGCAAGCTGGGCACCTTCCGCGGCATCGAGTCCAGGAGCCGTCGGGAGCGGCTTGCCACCCACCTGTCTATCTCGGCCTCGCGCGAGGGGGATTAGGGGCGGGAGGAGGGGGAGGAGGAGGAGGAGGAAGAGGAGGAGGATGAGGAGGAGGACGAGGAGGAGGAGGAGGAGGAGGAGCAGGAGGAGGAGGAGGAGGAGGAGGAGGAGGATAAGGAGAAGGAAGACGATGAGGAGGACGAGGAAAAAGGAGGACGCTGTACGAGGCATGGAGATCGAGGATGCGTGCGTGTGACTGAAAGCTAATCAAGAACAGAAGACTATGACGAGGTGCGCGCCGAACGCGAACACCATGAGCGTGGGGCGGGGAGGGACGGATGAGAAGGGAGGATGGAATGTGGGGGTTACTGTTGTCTCGAAACGATATCGTAGGCTTCCTCGGCTCGAGGACGACATGTATTCATGCTGGGGTCGGACGGCACGGGGACATGATGGGATGAGAAAGGATAGGGAACGAGGTTCCTCCTCCTCCTCCTCCTCCTCCATCTCCATCTCCTCCCTCCTCCCTCCTTCCTCACCCTCTTTCTCCTCCTCCTCCTCCTCTTACCTCCCCTCCGTTTTCTTCTTCTCGTCCTCCTCCTCCTCCTCCTCCTCCTCCCCCATTTTCTCTTCCAGCTCCACCTGGTCCTCCCATCATTATTTCCTTATTCCTTATTCAAGCTATCTCTTTATTCCTTCTGTCACGAGCATCCAATAGGCTTTGTACCCACAGTCCAAGCACGGTGGCGGGATTGGCCGAATGCCATTCTCTACTAGTTACAAACTTCGTTGTTTTATCGATAGAAGCATTTCATATCTTATATGCCGTATTATGTCTGCCTCATAGTCTGTATACTATGCAATGCATTTATATGTTATATATTGTGTACATGCGTACAGTCATGCAAACACATATGCATGTCTCTATATATGCATACATATGACAATACCCATGCGGATCTGTAGTGCAATGAGAGAAGGTGGCCAACTAGTAGCGATGACAACGAGAGACAGACAATTGGACACGGCCGCGCGCTTCACCACGACCAACTTGCAAGTGCGGTTGGCCTCCAGCATACGCAACTTGGCAAGACGATGGAGATGATGACGACAACGAAGGCGGTGATGGGGCGCGCAGGTGACGACGGCGGACGGACGTGCCAATTCGCGCCTCGTGTCAACAAAAACGCTAGAAAGTACTCCGTCACTGCCGCTCGGCACAGGGCGACGAAGGACCACCACCGCCCGCTCGGTGCCCGTCGGCGTCATCTGCTGCAGGCGGCGCTCAGAAGCGGCGCGGGGCGAAGGGGGGCGGCCAGCCATGGGAGGGCAGAAGGCTTCTCAGAAAGGCTCGGAGGCACTCCGAAAGACGTCGCAGAGGGGGAAGGGGCTTGCGGCGACAGTCAAGCCGCATGATTAGGATGCACGACGCGGATGCGAAGGCCTTGGAGGGCCATGCTGGCACTTTGCGGACGGGGCGCGGCCAGCGAAGCCGGCCAAGCATGGCCCGAGGAGGCAAGGATGCAGGGGTACCCGTGGGAAGGATGCCCATCATCGCTATGCGGGTTGAGTGTACGCACTTTTGCTCAGCACGTCGCGGCGGCAGCCTCGGCGACACGCTATGCCCTTCGAGCGGATACCGTGTCGCTCCGCTCCGCGGGGCGGGCTGCTGAGAGAAGCTCGGGGCGCTGCCGCTCGGGGGCGGGGATGCGGACAGACAGGCGTGCCGCTCCGAAGCGTGGTGGGCCAGAACTGGCGGAGCGACAGGCTGAGCTGGAGCTCCTGGCCGTCTGAGGCGCCCCCTCCTGCTCTTCGGCAGGCCCCCGCCCTCGCCGCACCCCCCCCCCCCCTGCGCGCCGCCAGCCTCTGCCCCCGGCGACGAGGGGGTGCGGCCTCGGAAGAGCAGGGGGGCCTCTCGGAGGGGCTCGGAGGAACTCCGAGAGGGCGTCGCAGAGGGCGGCGGGGGGGGGGCCTCTGGGAAGCCCCCGCTTGCTTCTCAGCAGGCCCCCCGCCCAGAGGTCCTATGCCTGGCTTTTTGTTCTCCGATGCGCGGGCCCCCGGAGGTCTGGACCCACTCCCGGGGGCCCGCTTTCCATCCCGAGTCGCTTTTTGATGGTCCCTGGGCCCGGCGTCTTGTTTCTTCAATGCGTTCGAACTCTGGGCCGCCCCCGCCCCACCCCCATCAGTGCGTCGCCGGCCTCTCTCCGCGAGGCCGACTGACGACAACGACGACGACGACAACGACGACGACGACAACGACGACGACGACAACGACGACGATGACAACGACGACGACGACGATAACGACAACGACGACGACGACAAAAACGGCGACGACGACAACGACGATAACGACAATAACGACAATAACGACGACGACCGAGACAACGACGACGACGAGAATGACAACGACAACGACGACAACGACGACGACAACGACGAAAACGACGACATAAGATAACGACAACGACAATAACGACAACGACGACAACGAGAACTACAACGACGACGACGATAACGACAACATTGACAACGTCAGCGACGACGACGACAACAACGACAACAACCACGACGACAATTGCTAGTCGTTTTTCAGCGGAGAACGTTTGATGGCAGAGGCCGGCTGGATGCATATGCTAGGAAGGCTGAGGCTTGAAATCCGACTCCCAGCGGGAGTGCTCAGGTGGGTGAGGTCGGGGGGGTAGCTTGAGCAACATTTACGGCGACAGACGAAAACCTGTTAGCAAACACCTGCGACGCAGAGACATGCTACTCGTTTTTCGCGGAGAACGTTTGATGGCAGAGGCCGGCTGGATGCATATGCTAGGAAGGCTGAGGCTTGAAATCCAAAACCTTTCGCAACAACGGAAATTCACAGCGAAGCGGCGGGCGGCTTTCACCTGGCAAAAAGTCCGCCCCCGAGACCCCACGAGGACGGGAGCAGGGGATCGGCGGAGTGGCGTCACCTACTGTTTCCCAAAAGGGATCTCGCAAGGAAGTCGCACAGCCTCGAAGGGTACTTGGCGGCTCGGCTAGTCATCGAAGAACCTACGAGTGTCAAATGTGTCTTACCAAGTCTAAAGCTGCAGAAACCATGTTTGCCCGTGCAGCGGAACCTCCAAGACTCCATTCGAAGCAAGTCAAGGTCCACTACATTCAGGAAAAGGAGATCTGTAGCCTTCCGATATCTAGTTCCGAAAGCGCACTGATGAATTGTGATCCTAGTGAGATTCTCCATAGCTCGATTGAGTGACGGGTCCTGCCAGAGCCTGGAGGTCTGTGGGTTCTCTAGGGCACAGGGAACCGAAAAACGCCTACAGGCCCTGATGACGGCAATACAGGTATCCAGACACATGTTACCTGTATCGACCTTGAGACGGTCAACTGTAGAAAGATTCGGAAGACCACGGATGTGTAAAGCATCGCGCACAGGGAAACGATTCCGTGCCACAGAGAAAATTGAACACGGGGGAGCCATCATCACAGCGGCCACTCGGCCTGTCGATATGTGTCGGATTGTCGTTCTCACATTCTGCTTTGAGGTGAGATCCTGATCAGGAGAGTTGCGCAAGTCGAGGCTAATTGTTGGCATGTTCCAGCGCCGTGCCGAGCGCCGAAGTCCGCCACCGCCTCCGAACAAATCCAGCAGGTAGCGGCTCGGCGCGTCTAGGAGGGCCTGGCACGCTTCGGCGCGGGGCCTGCCTCCTTCCGCGCCCGCGGCGGCAGCGGCGAGGCGGCGCCCTGCAGGAAGATGCCCTCCATGGACCGCAGGCAGACAGCCACGTGGTCCTGATCCTCGCGACTGAGCTCGTTCCACGCCTGATTCACGCGCCCCGCCTTCTCGTAGCGGCGGACGCTCTTCAGGGCCTGCCAGCGGCCCCGCTTCATCACCTGCTCCTGGGTCCGCAGGCCCTCCGCGCGGTCCTCACTGGCCCCTGTGTGTCGGCCCTGGTACGGCACCACCGCCCAGCCCAGGCGGGCGCAAGCCCTCCTGAAGACCGACGCGTACTCGCGGTAGGTCCAGTCAAGGAGGCGGTCCGATCCACGACGGCGGGAGAGCACGCGGTACACGCTGTCCATCCAGACGAACCTGCGAGAGTCGAGGGGGATGCTGTCGTCGCTCTCCCCTGTCTTGCTCCTCAGGTTCCCTTCCTGGGGGAACAGCAGCAGCGCCCAGCTCGCCACCCCGCTGGGGGCCGGCGGCAGGAAGGACCTCGGCGTGAGGCCCAGCATCTCCCCCGGCCGCAGGTAGCACTCCACCATCACCAGCGACAGGGCGGCGGCCAGGAGATATCCCACGCGGGCCATCTCCGCGCAGATCGCGGCCCACATCCCGATCGTCAAGGGCCGCCTCGAGTGAGATGGCGACGCCTTGCACCATCCCTTCAGAGCCCGGAGAGAGCGAGGAAGGTGGTCCGCTCCATGCCGCCCGTACTGAGGTCGATGGAAGATCACGCCCGCCAGAAGCTTCTCTCCCCTCCAACTCTTGTGCCCGCTCTCGAACTCGTGGTTCATGAAGGACACTGGGGCGGCGTCGAGCTCCGCGGGGTGGTCCAGGATCGAGTCCGAGGAGTGGTGCCAGCTCAAGAACTCTTGGACGCGCTGGCGGTACTGGGCAGCAGCCGCCGGCGTCACCGACCTCGCCTCCAGCGGCGTGAGGCGGGATGAGAGCGGCCCGCCGTCCAGCAGCGCGGCGAGGGCCTGACGCATGTGGCCCTTCCCGCGCCGGCTCAGGCAGCGCCGTCGCGCCGCGGCGGCCGCCCTTTCCTCGGGGTCCGAGGAGTCGTCGCTCTCCTCGCTGGCGCCCGCGGCCTCGGCACCCCCGCGGGCGGGCGTGTCGGCCCGCGGGCCTGGCCCCAGGCCCGCTGGGAGCTCCTCCGCGCACCGCGCCAGAAAGGCCTCGGTGCTCTCCTCGACGCCGGCGTGCCCCCTCGGATTCGACGCCTCCGAGCGCACCAACAGGCGGTCGCTCAGGGCCCGCTCCAGAGTCAAGACGCGGGTGCGAGCCGGCGCCGCCTCCGTCGTCTGTCTGGCCTCCGAGGCAGTCCAGCAGCGCCTGCGCGTAGGGGCCGACGGCCCTCGCGCCCTGGCTGGAGGGCGGTCTGACATCACTACGTTGCGTCGCTTCTGAGGTCGGCAATTGGTTGGAGCCAACATGTCTACTGAGGGGAGGACGAGGAGGGGCGTGGCACTGATCAACGCCACTGGGGCCTCCCTCGCCCTCGAGATGCGCCCCCGGGCCCTCGATCAGGGGCCCCAAGTGGGAAACGAGAGTCTTGTCGGCATTGTAAGACGCGTCGAAAACTCTGCTACCTTCGTCGCCCGAGTTAAACTCGCTGGGAACCCAACGGAAATACAGGCGGACATTGCGAGCCAGAGATAAACTGAAAAATCGCCTTAGTTGCTCAAGCACCCTGTAGTCCCTCGACCTACCCCGAGCAAAACAAAGAGTGATGGCAAGATTGTCGCCGAGCAAGAGCACTCGACAGTTTCTCACCGAACGAATGTGAAGTGCGCGGGCCCCCGCTTTGACGACCGCCCGGGCCTCCAGGCGCAAGATATCATCAGCGTGGAGCCAGCGATCGGCAAGGATGGTGTGCCAGCGATCCTTCGCCAGCAGGCTGCTGGGCACCTCGGGGAAGTCATCGTTGTGCTCCCAGCGCGCAGCCTCCAAGATCTCGCGCGCCTCCCTGTCGAGCCGCACGGGCCGCCCCAAGAAGTCGCGCTCCACCTCGCCGCTCTCGGGGTCGACCCTGAAGCCGGCCACCTCGAAAGCGTGCTCACGGGCGCGGGTGCCGCCCAGGCGATAGCGGCTGACCTCGGGCACGCGCCCAACAGCTGCGACGTCCGCGGTCGACCGCAGGGACTGCGACACCCCGAAGCCGTGGAGGCTGGCGTCGCTAGCGTAGACGTAGGGCGTCCAGGGCTGCTCCCAGTCGGCCTCGATGAAGACCATCGCCCCCACGAAGGCCACGAGCTCCTCTCGGGCAGAGGCCCACAGCGGCTGGAACTTGCCGTAGGACTCCCGCACGAAGCGGTACACGACGTGGAAGATCGAGAGGAGCTCTCGCCGCATGAGGCGCAGGAAGGTGTTGTGGCCCAGGACCGCCTCCAGCTGCCAGCTGGCGATCTCCTTGAGGCGCAGCAGAGCGCGTGCGCCCTGCCGCGCCAAGCCGAAGCGCCGACTGCCGGGGCGGGCCACTCGGCTGTCGCCGTCCAGGTACCACCCCAGCGAACTCCCACCGTGCTCAAGGACCTCCATCTCGTGGAAGCGCAGCGCGTCGTGGTCGAAGTCCCGCTGAGCCTCTGCGAGAGCCTGTCGGACCAGACCGCCGTCGAAGGACATGGCGCCAGCGTTGTCCACGTGCACGTAGTGGCCGGCCTGCTCCATGACGCGGGAGCCGCCGAACACCAGGGAGGGCCCGCGGTCCGAGAGCTCCTGGCTTCGGACCAGCGAAGGCTGACGTCCCAGACGAACTGAGTTAGCGGTCTGGGCGAAATGCAGTGACCACGAAAAACCCATCGGTAGGCTGGCGCACATCGGCCAGATCTTCTGGCCTGGCTCCAACGGGACGCCGTCGAGCTCGGTGAGGCCTGCATGCCGTGCCGCCAGTGGTGGCCAGCAGAAGTAGCGGCGGATGTCGCCGCCCGCAGTCTTCGTCAACCTCATCCTGTGGAAGCAATCGGCCACGTCTCCGACCCCCAGATGCAAAGGGGGCCCATCCAACAAACCCTCGGAGTCGTCGATGTCTACCCTGGCCAGCCCCTCTCGCCGCTCAGGAGGGCGACGCCAGGGGGCTTGTGGAACAGTTGGTTGGCGCGACGACAATCCACAATCAACCTGAGCTTGTCGGCCTTCTTGGTGGCAAAGAACACGCCCAAGACGCAGGCGGGATCACGAGTGAAGGTCACCAGGCCGATGTCCGCGGCCCTCCGCACAAGGCGGCCGTAGGCGCGGGGATTCTTCTGCAGCGCCGGGTCGGTATGGCAGCCCGGCACCCCTTCATGCTGTCGAATTAATTCCGACTCCGGCGCGGGTCGGAGCATATGCTTCTCGAAATCCTCGAGCTGTATCCTCGCCTCCGAAGGCAACGTGGAGATGAGCGACGGCGCATTGTGCAAGTCGCCCGGGAGCGAAACCTTCGAGTACTCGTAGGACCCGACACTGCATGAAGGCGACGGCGTATAGCCTGAGCGCCCCTTCAAGAGCCTGGCCAAGGCTCCACGCTCGCTGACGGCGCTGTCAACGTCGCTCCAGCGGGCTGCCGCCTCAACGACGCGCTGCCGCACATCGGCCTGAAGGCCCAAAATCTTGCGCTCGGTCGCCGATGAGATCCTGTGGGGGATCGGGCGGTAGGCGCTACCATGCATCCAATTCAGCGCGTCGATCGCCGCCTCGATGTCACGAAGCAGCCGCCGGCGCCGCCCGCCTGTCACCTCCGGGGGAAGGCCCGCGGCTCGCAGCGGGGGCAACGGCAAGAACGCGCACGCCCTGCGGGGTCCTCGGGCGACGATCAGGCCGTCGTCGCCCCCTGGTGGCAGCGTCATGTTGCCGGCGGCCGCGAGCCGCGCCCGCGGCCGCCTCTACCGCGTCCCCGACCTCGACCTTCGGCTCCTCCAGCAGCATCTCCGTCGACCTGCGAGGGGAGCGCGCCCGCCAGCGTCGCCGCCGCCGTCGCGTCGGCCCCAGCGTGGGCCGCGGCGCCGGGCTGCCGGGCGCGGGCTCGCAGGCTCTCCAACTCCGCCTCCTCCTTGGCCTGCCGCGCCGCATACATGCGCATGTCCTCGGGCACCAAGTCCAGGGCCGAGGTGGTCGCGCTGAAGTGCTTCGCCGCGCTCTAGTTGGGGTTGTCGGCACCCTTCGCATGCGCCTCCACGTGCTGCAGCAGCCGGCGGGACACCGCCTCCAGCGCCGCGACGGCGCCCATGTTGAGTTGGTCGAAGGTGCCCGCCTGCCACAGGGCCTCGATCAGGCACTCGACATCGTGCCAGGATCTGTCCTTCCTGGTGATGCCCACCTCGCGGGCCCACTCGGCGAACCACGCCTTCGGATCCCCACCGTGCTTGAAGAACTTCCTACAGATGGCGAGGCACACTGGGGGCCCCTTGAGGCCCGCGGTCTGCAGGCTCTCCTGGGTCGCCTCATGCAGGACCTTGCGCCACTCCTTGAAACGGATCCCAGCGTCGTCGTAGTCGATCCAGCACGTGCGAAGATCGTCGCCCGGGCCCTCCTGGCCAAGGGGCGGCGGGCGGCCGCCAGCCGCCGGGCCATCAGGAGGAGGGCTGTCACCAAGCAGGCGCTGCTCCAGAGCACCCTCGCCTCCGCGGTTGCGGGCCGCGCCGCGCAGCTTCGACTCCCGCCGCTCGCCAGCGCCGCTGATCTCCACCAGCTCCACGGGGCGGTGGTTCCCAGAGGCGTCCGTGACGATAGCAAAACGCCCCCGCCGGCAGGAGTCCGAGCCCAGGAGCGCCTCGGTGCCGAAGGCGAACTCTCCCAGGGGCGCGGCCAGGTCGCTGCTCAACCAAGCGAAGCCCTCGGGGGCCGAAGGGGGGGTGGCGGTGCCGCCCACGGGCGGCGGCTCGGCAGGCGGCGGCAGCGGGGGCGCCGCGGGCTCCTGCTTCCCACGCAGGCGGACGCGTGGCGCGTGCACCACCGAGTGAGGCGGCAACGGCAGCCGCCGGCCCCACGCCAGTCCACGGCCTCCGTGATGTCCTCCGCCACGGCCCCCTCCAGCACAGGCGCCTCCGCGCGCGCGCGCTTGACCAGCTCCACCACTTCCTCGGGCTCCAGCGGCCTGCTGAAGGCCACCACCTGAGGCACGCCGGCAGGGTAGCCCTTACGCCCTGTGAGCAGGGCGCTGCTGCTGTAGTCCGAGAGGCTCTCCACATAGAGGTCGCCGCCCGGCGTGTAGACGAAGAAGCCAGGCCCATCCTCCTCCGTAGCCGTCGGCCAGAGGAAGAGGCGCTCGTGGGCCCAGCCAGGATCCGAGGCGAAAGTCACCAGGCCACGGGCACCCGGAGGAGGATTCACGACCTCCTCGAACCTCGAACGCCGTCCCAATCGAATCATCACTTGATCTGCAGGCGGGTCTCCCCGAGCGGTAGCCGCTTGCGGGCCTCGCTAGCCCGCCCGCCTGGCGCAGCTGTGCCACGCGCAGAGACCTGCAGCGACCTCCAGCGCCGCCAGCAGCGCGAGCAGCAGGCCGCTGGGCACCTCCACGGTCGAGCCCGCCACGCCCGTGCCCAGGACGCGGAAGCTCTCCGGCTCCGAGGCTGGGCAGGCGCACGGCGCGGCCGGCGCCACGAGCCAGCTGGTAGAGGTCCCAGCACTCGAAGTGGTGCTGGTCGCGGTGGTGGTGGTGGTGCTGCTGGTCCAGAGAGACCCCACGAGACCGCCGGGGCACCCGTCGCCGCCCCACCAGTTCGCTGGGTGCAGAAACACGCCAGTGAACAGAGCGAAGGTGATCGCGGCGGTGCTGGTGGTTCCAGCAAGCATGCTAGGGCTTCTAGCTTGAGCAACATTTACGGCGACAGACGAAAACCTGTTAGCAAACACCTGCGACGCAGAGACAATCGACGACGACGACGACGACAACGACAAACGACGACGACGACCACAATGACGACGACGATAACGACGACGACAACGACAACGACGAGGACAACGACGACGACAACGACAACGACGACGACAACGACGACGCCAGCCACGACAACGCCGACAACGACAACGACCACGACGTCGACGACAACGACAACGACGACGACAACGACGATGACAACAACGATGACGACGACGACAACGACAACGAGGACGACAACGACGACGGCGACGACGACAACGACGACGACGACAATGACGACACCAACAACAAATACGACGACAACCACAACGACAACGACAACGACAAGAACAACGATGACGACAATGACGACGACAACGGCAACGACGACGACAACGGCGAGATGGCAACGACGACGACGACACCGACAACGACAACGACGACGACGACACCGACTACGACAACGACGACGACAACAACGACAACGACGACGACAACGGCGACGACAACGACGACGACGACAACAAGGACAACGACAACGACGCCGATGACAACGACCACGACAACGACGACGACAACGACGACGACGACATCGACAATGACGACAACGACAACGAAGGCAACGATGACGACAATGACAACGTAGACAACGACGACGACGACAGCGACGAGGACGACAATGATGACGACGACGAAAACGACAACGATAACGACGACGATGATAACAACGACGACGAGAACGACAACTGCGACGACAACGCCAGCGATGACGACGACGACGATAACGACAACGACAACGATGACGACGACGAGAACGACGACGACGACAACGACGATGACAACGACGACGAAGACGACAACGACGACGAAAATGACAACGATGACAAAAACGACGACGACGACAACGACGACGACGACGCCAGCGTCGACGACGTCGCCGACAACGACAACGACCACGACGTCGACGACAACGATGACGACGAGGACGACAACGACAATGACAACGCCAGCGACGACAACAACGACGACAAGGGTGACGGCGACAACGACGAGGAGGACAAGGACAACGATGATGATGACGACGACAAGGGTAACGACAGCAACAACAACAACAACAACGATGACGACGATGACGACAACGACAACGACGACGACAACGACAACGATGAGGAACACGACATCGACGACGACGACGACAACGACGACGACAACGACGACGGCGACAATGACGACGACGACAACGATGACGACGACGCCAGCGACGACGTCGCCGACAACGACAACGACCACGACGTCGACGACGACGAGGACGACGACGACGACAACGACGTCGACGACAAAGATGGCGACGACGACAACGACGACGAGGACTGCCTCCGTGGTACTGTCCACCGCACACGCGCGGGTTAATCATTGCAAGCTAACGCGCGCCTGAGGCCGCGGGGGTGTAACAGTCGATGATCCTCAGAACGCGTCGGTGCCAACGTGCGCTTGTCCACCGGCGGCGCAGCGAGGGTCGACACAAACTGCGCGCTGCCTGCGGAACCGAACGGGGTCAACACGCGCTCGGACTACGGTCGGCCTGCATCAGGAGAAGGATGCCGGGGCCTTGGAAGGCTGTTTTGAATCTTTCCGAGCGGGGCGCGGCCAGCGGAAGTGGCCAAGGATGGACCGAGGAGGCAAGGATGCAAGGGTACCCTTGGGAAACTTGCTCGTCCATGCTGTGCGGGTTGACTGTAACACCTTTGCGTCGGCGGCTGGGCAAAGGTCGTCTGCGCTGGCGGAAGGAGCTAACTGAACGGGAACACCGTTGTAGCGAATTGGCCAACCTGCGGGTTGACCGCAACGGACGTCCTGAGGACCATCAGAACAACTGCGGGCGGGGGCGCGAGGGCTCAGGCTGGAGAGGTGCCGGCCTAGCCCGAGGCCTGCCTCCGGCTCCTCTCGGGGAGCCGAACAACAGCAGCACCCACGACACGCCGCCGTAGGGAGCCCGCCAGCGTTCTGCCGCTGCGGAAGACACTCCAGGCGTCTGGGCAGGCACGAAGAAGCGACACGCCGGCGGGCTATACCAACGGCAGCGTGCCACTGATGCTCCTCCTCCCTCCTTCGATGCTCATTCTGGGGACCCTGTTGGAGCCAATCGCTCCGCTCGTGCGTCGAAGCTGCGTCGAACGTCCGTCGACTCGAGTCGAACCTGAGTCGAACCTGAGTCGAACCTGGGTCTTACCTGAGTCTTACCTGAGTCGAACCTGAGTCGAACTGGGGTCGAACTGGAGTCGAACAGGTCCACCAGATGTGCCACAGGAAGGCCCCCCAAACGAGCATCGAGCCCTCCCGGTCCTGACCGCCGCGGCCAACTCCTGGAGGAGGCCCCGCGTCGTGTCGAAGTCCATGCAGGCGTCCGTGACCTCGGCCCCCCCCCCCCCCCCCCACAACCAAGCGGTTGGCCCCTCTCCAGGGCGCGATGCGGGCAGGGGCGCCGCAGACAGGGCGCCGCGGGCGGCTTGTCAGACGCCTCTGACAGCCCGCCTCACCCCCATTTTCTCCTCTCCTGTTATTCTAGGTCAGTCGCAGTGTCGCCGCCGTTTCAGCGTTTCTGCCTTCTCCCCCCCTCTCTCCCCCCAACGGCTGTGGAGGACAAACCTACTCCGCCCCCTGGGAAACCCTTTGCCTTCGTGGTGACCTTCTTTTTCAATACACCTGTCCTTGGAGGACTCTGATGCCACCAGCGTGGGAGCAGGAGGAGGAAAAGGAGGAGGAGAAGGAGGAGGAGGAGGCGCGACCGTAGCTGAAAAGGGAAGAGAAAAAGTAGGAAGAGGAGGATGCGTAGGACGAGGAGGAGGAGGAGGAGGAGGAGAAGGAGGAAGAGGAGGACAACGAGGAAGAGGAACGAGCGACGCCACTGGGAACGCTATCCTTCGATCAACCGCGCCGCGGCCGCACCCCGCCCGCATTGTCAGGGTGGAGCCACAAGGCGTGGCGTGCGGCAACAACGGCCTCGTTCTGCGTGTGGTAATTGAACGGCACGACGCAGACCTTCGTATTGTGGTAGGCGCGAGTGGCGGCCCCCATCCGCGCCGTTTTCGCTTTCGAGCTCGGCGTCCACAAGGGGGCAGCCTGATGAGCGCCAGCAATTCCGCGCTCAGCTGGCTCCTCAGGGGGCTCAGCTGGTGCCAGAGTCGCTGGCAGACCATGTAGTGCTTGATATCGTCGTCCGCCTGGCACCCGAAGTGGCAAGCTCGCATGCACACTACGACGTCCATCCCTGTCGAGGTCGTCCACCCGCCCACGAGCATTTTCAGGGCGGCCCATACGCGAGCGGGCGGAAGGGTGGCGAGGTAGGTGCGCAAGCGAAGCCAGGTCGCCTCCCGGTCGTCGGGGATGGCCTCCAGGCTTATGGGCTCGGAGTCGTCGGTGTCTCCGTCTTCGTCCACCACCTCGTCGGGAACCTCGGGGGGTGGCACGGGGTCGGCCACCTGCTGTCCAGCGACCCAGCGGCGTGTACGGTGCTGGGCAGCTTCCTCACTTCGAAGTTGTGCCTGCTCGTGGATCCTGTTCTCGTCGGTGCCCATGCTGCCGAGCAGCCGCAGCTCCAGCAAGCGACGGCCGAACAGGTCGTTGTCCAGAACTGCCTGCACACGTCCTCAGCGATACGGCGCCGCTGCTGAAGGTAGTTGTACAGCGGATGGACATCCACAGTCGCCAGCGCGCTTTCCAAGTACCCAACGCACCATATCATCCAGTCGGCCTTGTTATTCATGTCACGGTCTCCCAAGAGCACGTCGGGGATCCAGCGGGCGACCCACGCGCCAGCGCGGCGGGGAAGTCGTTCTTCTGGAGAACTGGCGGAACGGGTTCGGAGACGGGAACCAAACCAGCAACCGGTTGCGGATGGTGATGTGCACCGTGTCGCGGCAGAGGCGCTCCTGCGGGGCAGGGGGGTGGGCCTGCTGCGGCGTGCGCTGCACCATGGAGTGGTCCGTCCCTTTCTCGTGGCGGCTGAAGATGCTCGTCGTGCCTTTGTGGGCAGCGTACTTGGTCGCAACGAGAAGCGCGCCGCGCGCGAGGAATGGAGCTCATGGTACGAGTGCAGCGCTTGACGTGGGATCCCTTCTCGGTGATGAAGAACGTCGAGTCGTTGACGCCAGCCAGGCGCTGCGCGATGGAAGTTAGGTCCTTCCAGCAGTTGGAGCGCCAGCGGCCAGCCTCCGCGTCCGCGAGGCTGAGCTCGGCGCAGGGAATGCCATCCAGCCTGCGATACGGGGTGCGCCACTCGGTGACTGTGGAGGCGGCCGCGGGTGTGCGCCGCATCGTAGCAACCGGCGGCGTCTCGATGCCGTTCCGGGTCTCGGCGTTCGTCCAGGGCGCCGTGGCCTGGATGCCAGATTCGGCGAAGCTGTTCGGCGCAATGCGGAGGGGCTTGTGGCTGGTCTGCAGCTCCTTGCCGAGTGACGCGGACGGCTGCCCAAACAGCTAGCCCACGTGTTTTTCCCTACCTAGGCTCTGCCTAGAAGGGTTCTTACTCGGTTTGCTTAAAGGGCCGGGCAGTGGAAAGCGCCCCGTGCGGTTCCCCCGGTCCCCTGGGAGCCAAGCAAAAACAACAGCAAAGGTAAAAGCAAACGCGCGGTTCCCCCAGTCGCGCTCCCTGGGTGCCAAGCAAAAACAAAAGCAAAGGCAAACGTGAAGACAAAAGCGAAGGCAAAGCAACATCATAGCATAGCATAGCGTATCATAGCACAGCATAGCGCAGCATAGCATAGCGCAGCATAGCATAGCATAGCATAGCCTAGCCTAGCCCAGCATAGCATAGCGCAGCATAACATAGCATAGCATAACATAGCATAGCGCAGCACAGCACCCACTTTTGCTGCTGCTATATATCTATATAGCTATAGGAGAAGAGGAGAAGGAGGAGGACGGCGTTTACCGCTCCTACTAATGTTGCTTTCCTAGAGGCTCCAACTCCTAGGTCGGGTCGCACTGGGAAATTTTTTGGGGGGAGGAGAAGGAGGAAAGCAGAGGGGATGAATCGGACAGAGAGGCGACCACGACATCGCTCGAGTGACCCGTGCACTCCGTGACAGGACGCGCAGAGACGGCCCAGTGACTGTATTTACAGCAACAACCCAGAAGTAAAAAAGCACTGGCGAAGGGAAGGGCCGCCATATTAAAAACACCAGTCTTCAGAGACACCTGGTGTTTTTGGAGAGGGCGTTCGGATCGGCTGGTTTACAGCACCGGGCCCCCCAGCGTTCCAAAACTGCTACCGGCGCCGAGGCGGGAGCGAGCCCACGTGTGGGAGGCAGGTGGCCGCGGCGACGTTATACAGTTTGGTGCATTGTTGTGGTGGTGCATGCGAAGTGGCAATCTTCTCGGCCCGACCCAGCCCTGCAGATGACCCCTTTCCACTGGTCAGCGAACGCAGCTCCAGGTCCGATGCAGAGGCGAGGTGCCGAGCCATCGCCTCGATCTTGAAGCTGCGCCGAGGAGGGTGGGCCGTCGCCCATATCTCGCGCGTCTCCTCGACCGGGTTCTGGGTCGGCAGTGACGAGGTCGGCGCGATGATGCACTTCTTCGCTTGGGGCTTGAGGCCCGCCGGGCAGTCGGCGGCGATCAGGTGGGGCGCGAACTTAGCGACGTGGTGGAGCTGCGCGAGGATGGCACAGAGTCATCGGCGCAGGCGCTGACGTGGTCGCGGCGTAGCGCGGCCAACTCGCCGCTGAAGGCCCGCGCGAGCGGGTCGAAGATCAGCGCCCAGATCGCGCCGCTGAGCGGGGAACCTTGCGCTGCCCCAGAATCTTCGTCGAACAGCGGGCGCCGCTCGCCGCTGAGCTCGATGAACGCTGGCGGCATGAAGCAGCAGGCGCGCAGGGGCGCCGCCATGTGCCCGCAGATGCCCCAGTATTCGAGGACGTGCCGCATCCACTGGAGCACGAAGCTGGGGAAGGCGGCGGCAGCGATGTCAATGCTGGAAGGGCTGGCACGTCCACTGCTGATTCAGGGGGCACGCTATGGCGGCGCCCCTCCGCATCCACTGGCATTGCGTCGTGTGTGTGTGTGTGTGTGTGCGTGTGTGTGTGTGTGTGTGTGTGTGTGTGTGTGTGTGTGTGTGTGTGTGCGCGTGTGCGTCCGTGTGCGTGCGTGCGTGAGTGCGTGTGTGTGCGCGTGTGTGTGTGTGTGTGTGTGTGTGTGTGTGTGTGTGTGTCTGAAATCGTGTGTATGTGTGTGTGTTGTGTGTGCGCGTGTGTGTGTGTGTGCGCGTGTGTGTGCGTGTGTGTGTGTGTGTGTGTGTGTGTGTGTGTGTGTGTGTGTGTGTGTGTGTGCGTGTGTGTGTGTGTGTCTTTTGCTGTTTATGCGCGGTCTTGGCGGCCGCCTTGTGCGTGGGCCTGTTCGCTGCGGAAGCGATGAGCTTCGCGTCGGCATTCTTCAGTGATGACGGGCGACGGCAATCGGGGGCGCGCGCGCTCGACGTCGACGAGGGGCCCGTCGCCCTTGGGGAGCAAGGCCGCGAGGGAGTGGTTGAGGTCGATCGGCGCAGACTAGTTGATGACGTTGCTGCTGAGCTCGGCCAGCGTCTCGCTGCCAGGTGCGCGCAGCCGGGGTCGGTGCGCGGGGGGCGGGATTCATCTGGCCCAAGCGCGGAGTTGCCTGCCAGACGCGCGGCCTTCTCCGGACAGGCGGCGCCGGGGACATCCAGCTCGAGCAGGAGTCTCTGAGGGAAGACCCGCCCCAGGTAGTTGACGACCCCGGCGTCGTCGACATGTTTGGCGGCGGAGGATGGCGCCCAGTGGTTCATGATGGCCGCGCGCGTCGCGGCGGGGTCACGGGCCATGTTGCTCGCGTTGCCGACGATGACCTTGCTGGCGGCGAGGGCGGGCCTCCTCGAGATGGGCTTCCAGAGCAATCCCTCGCGACCTTCGTCTCGTGGACGCTGCCTCCGCTTGTCGCCGAGCTGTGCAGTGTTCCGGGTTTGGGCGGCGCGAGAGCGGGCGCCCGCATCCGCCTCTCTCTCGTCGCTGAAGCTATCGAGGGTGGTGTCCGTCTCCAGCTCGAAGGCCTCGAGGTTGTTGAGCTCCGCCCGGCCGCCCGTGACCCTCGAGCGGTGGCGACGGGTCTCGGAATTGGTGGCCGTCTTCGCGGCAGGCGCCGCGTCCCGGCACCAGATAATTCAGGCGATGTTGTGAATTGACATGCCGCGTGCTTCTTCCTTGATGCTGGCCGACTGGCCGGTGGGCTCGGCTGTCGGGGTGCCGGTCATCGCGTCGCGGGCTCGGCGAGCGGCTTCGTGCGTCGGGGGCTTCGGGGTGCGCCGCTTCGTCGTGGCAGCCATGGGCTCCGTGTCGTCGCGAGGATGCAGCTGCTTGATGTAGGGCCGGCGGAGTGCTGAGTCGAAAATGGCGTTTCCGTTGCGGACGCTGACGAGCAGGGCGAATGCGCGGGAGTCTGATCTTGTGGCCGCTGTCTATGCTGTTCAGGCCTTCCAGCGGTGCGTCGTCGGCAGTCAGCGCCGCCTCCATCAATCGCATGGCGTGGGCAGGGAGCGAGATGAATCATTGGTCAATCGGTCGCGTCGGCGATGCTCCCGCGGGCAATGGCCAGGGTGGTCTCCGCCATGCCCTGGAAGAGGTTGTGCCAAAAGACGGGCTGGCGCTGGTACAGCTGGGTGGCCGTCGTTGCCGAGCCCGCCCGCGCGTGGGTGCTCCGAGACGATGAAATCGCCGAGCAGGATCAGCGTGCGCTCCAGGGGGCCCATGTCGGCCCGCGCCGCCAGGAGACGCGATTGTCGAATAATCTCGGCCCGATCCGCTGGTGACAGACTGTGCTCGTGGGTGTTCGGAATCGCGCCGTCGTGTTGCCGGCAACTGTCGGTTACTCTGACCCATGCTGCTCGCCATGGAACGGGCGCTGCGAAGTGTCGGAGTGGTCGCCCTTCGGGCGGGCGGCTCAGCTCGGCTTGTGGAACAGGAGGGGGAAGCCAACATTGCCTGTTAAGGCGATGCACGCGATGCCCGAGTGGTGTGACGTGTACGCGTGCTTCGTAGACTGAGCTAGCATGCGTAGGTCCTCGGCGTTGTTGTGCGTCTCCTGCTGCGCGATCACGGCTCGTTGGCGAAGAAGAGGAACCATGCGGCGTCGCTTCTCCTGACGTTGACGACCAGATGCTCCGAATAAAACTTGAGTGTTCCAGAACGCGATGCTGGTGTCTCCTGTGCTGGCTTCTCGGCCCAAGGCGACCACCTCGTGCGAACGCCACTGCGCGTCCGCCAGGGCGTCAGAGAAGCCGCTCTCGAACTTAATGATGATGCTGCGCTGGTGCTGGTCATCGATGCCATTGGCGAGTGCAGCAGCATCCTACTGCGCACGCGTCGGCGCATCAGCAACGTGACCCATGTAGCCCAACGCCCTGTTGGTGCGCAGATCGGTGTTCCGGGATCTGTTGTTGATGAGCTTGGCGTGGCGCTTGATTTGGACTTCTCTTCGCAACGTCTTGGGGCACTTATCAGCAGAAACAGATAGAGGCACAGCAGGGGCAGGGCCCACGAAGATGTGGTAGTCTTTGAAATTATGGCTTCGACGTAGAAATTCACAAAGGCGTCGCGCCCTGGGTTCGGCAACGGCCGCGCTTCCCCTGACCGTGAAGGAGTGGCCCTTGGCGGAGCCGACGGTGTTGAACGACACCTGGGTGGAGTCGACGTTGGCAGCTGCGAGCCAAGACGATAGTGTGGGGCGCGAACCACTTTTCGTGAATGCTGTCGCACATCCACACGAAAGAGTGCACAGGTCAGCGTCTCTGGTCTTCGAGCCCAGCGAGTCGATGTCGACATCACGTTGGCGTTCTTCAGCTTCACACGACTTTCTGAAGAGAGGCGACTGCATCTGGTAGATCTGGTAGATCTTTGTTGAGTTTTGTTCGGACTTCTCCATGCGCGACTTGATGTCCTGGACCTCCTTCTCGGTGCGCTCGTTATTACTGCTGAGGTCGGCTGCGATCTGCTGAATTGTTTCGAAGAACTGCGCCCTGGCGGTGTCGCTGACGGCTTTGGCGGTGGCCTCAAACTTGGATGCAACATCTTGAACTTGTGCGGCGACAGTTTCTTTTGCGTACATGGCCATGTCGGTCTTTGACGACAGTTTTGAAACCAGATGCGACCCATGGATCATGACCTCGCTTGTCTTTTCCTGGCGCAGCAAGTGAGCAGGTGAGAAGAGGTCCGCGGCAACCTCGTGAACTGCGAGTGACATGTAGGTCAACAGTGGGCGAACACGGGTGCAAGTGATATGAAGCTCACCCCCGTGGGCACGAGGAGGTCACAAGCAATAGTCCGACGCTGTCTCTGGACACAGGGCCTCCGAGCTCCGCCGCGAGGCGAAATCATCTCGAGCCACAGCCGCTACGGAGGACAAGGAGGTAGAGGAGGAGGCGGAGGACGAGGAGGGGGCGGAGGAGGAGGAGGAGGAGGTGGAGGAGGAGGAGGTGGAGGAGGAGGAGGAGGAGGAGGAGGAGGAGGAGGAGGAGGATGAGGAGGAGGTGAGGAGGAGGAGGAGGAGGAAGAAGAGGAGGGGGAGGAGTAGGAGGAGGAAGAAGACGAGGAGGAGGAGGAGGAGGGGGCGGAGGAGGGGGAGGAGGAGGGGGAGGAGGAGGAGGAGGAGGAGGAGGAGGGGGAGGAGGAGGAGGAGGAGGAGGAGGAGGAAACACTCAACAAGCGGGCCCTGGGCACGCGCAAGCTGCGCGCGAGTCGGCAACTGCTCGGAGTCGCCGCCGAGCGGCCTGGAGGGCGCTGCTGGCCGGCAGGGCCTCGCCAGCGGACACCTCTCTGTGGGCCGTGGCCCGCCAGGCCGCCACATCCTGCAGATCTGTTCCGCCGCTCTTGGCGGCGCGCGCGAGGGGGTGGCGCGAGGGGGCAGGCCTTCCAAGAAGGCGGGAGGAGGGCTTCTAAGAAGACGGGCGACTTCTGAGAAGCCCTCCTGGCCTCTGGGAGGCCTTCTTGAACCCCCCCAGGCCCTTCCACGAAGGCCCCGGTCTTCTGAGAGGCCCCCAACTGTCTTAGAAGGCAGATGCGTGCCACTAACATCAGGCGCTGCCTCTCTGGCCCCCCGTTTGGCGTGAGGTGGGCGAGCAGGGCTGCCACGCCTGGCCAGCGAAGCGCTGTCATTACGCGCCTTCGGGCGCTCCTCCTCCTGCCTGCCGTTGCTGCTCCTCCTCTTCTCCTCTTCCTCGTTCTTCTCTCTCCAACAAGTCCTCCTTGTCCTCCGCCTCCTCCTCTTCCCTCCTCCTACGTACTCATCCCTCCACAATTACTCAATATGAATACTACTCTCCTCCTTCCCCTGATGACGGGTTGGGAGTGTTCGCCCCCCCCCCCCCGCGTACTGTTTTTTACACACAGGATTCCCCGGAGTTGGGTTTTCGCCTGCATTTTTTCAAAATGCTGCTCTCGCTGAGGCGCCGGCCTCATTTTCGGGCCCCGCTCGTTCCGAATCGTGCTCCCGCTGCAGCGCTGGCCTCATTTCCGTGCTTCCGCTCGTTCCGAATCGTGCTCCCGCTGCAGCGCTGGCCTCATTTCCGCGCTTCCGCTCGTTCCGAATCGTGCTCCCGCTGCAGCGCTGGCGTCATTTCCCGTGCCATGCCACGGCATGCAATGCAATGCTAGGTTGCGTTCCGCTGCGCGATGCCATGCCTTCAGCTGAAGCTGCGATATGCAGTGCTTAAGTGCCACGTCGTGCTATGCCATGCTACGCTTTGATCTTCAACGCCATGCTATGCAATGTTATGTTCGGGGCCGCTGTGCGATGCCATGCTTTGCGTTGCAAAGCTTTGTGATGCAATTCTTCACTACGCCACGCCACGCCATGCTGTGACATACTACGCTTCGCTGTGCTCTTCTACGCCCCTGCTCGACATCCGACTGTGCGAGTAGAGAGGGGATCTACGCCATGGTAAGGGATGGGAGGGAGGGGTACGATGTCAGATATGACGCGAGCGCACCTAGCTTGTCCTCCCCCCTCCTCATCCTCCTTCAGCTCCTCCTCCTTGTCCTCCTCCTGCTGCTCCTCCACCTCCTCATCCTCTGCCTTGTTCTTCTCCTCCTCCTGCTTGTGCTCCTGCTCCTCCTCCTCCTCCTCCTTGTCCTAATCCTCCTCCTCCTGCTCCTCCTCCTCCTCCTCCTCATCCTCTTGATCGTCCTCCTCCTCCTCCTTCCCCCCTCGTCTTCTGCTCCGGCTGAATCGGGGGTCTGCTGAGCCGTCGGCGCTGAGGCCGTACTCCAGGTCCGAGACCTTGGACACGTCAAAACTCTCCCTCTCTCGTCCGGCCCTATCTCTCTCTCTCTCTCTATATATATATATGGATACACACATATATATGTATCGGCATGCATCTATGTAGATACACGCATTCACCCATACACACATACATACAAGCAAACATACGTACAGCCATACACGCATACGTACATACATACATACATACACGTGCACATCCATCCATCCATCCGGGCATGCATCCATCCATGCATACACACATGCACACATACATACATACACACATACATACATACATACATGCACACATGCATACATGCATACATGCATACACACATACACGCCGACACACATACACACATACATACATCACATTCATTACAACGCACTACATTACATTACATTTCATTAAATTACATTCCATTACATTGCGTTACATTACTTTACATTGTATTACATTGCATTGTACTGCATTTCGTTACATTGCATACATGCACACACACATACATACATACATACATGCGTACACACATACATACACACTCACATACATACACACATACATACACACATACATACACACATACATACATACACACATACATACATACATACATACATACATACATACATACATACATACATACATACAAACCTACACTCATACATACATACATACATACATACATACATACATACATACATACATACATACGTACATACACACATACACACATACACACGTACATACATACGTACAGCCGTACATACATACAAACATACGTGCATACATACATACATGCATACATAAACGGTACCTTAAATGTTGTCCCTCCCCTCCCTCGATCGTCTCTCCTCGCTGCTCCTCTCCCTCCTCCTCCACCTCTCCCGTCCCGTTCCCCTTCCCGCTCTCCCCCTCCATCTCCCCTCGCCGTTCCCCTCCCGCCCGGCTCCTCCACCGAGCGGGCGAGCGCGCACGATCCAAATGGCTGGGCCAAGATCTGCCATGAGGTCCTACCTCTTTCCGCCTCTCTCCTACTTGGCCTGTGACTACACGAAGAGTCCGCTGGCAAACTTGCACATGGGGTCTCGTGCGGGTGGATCCGTGCCGTGCGCCTCGCTGCCACTCCGTCCCAGCCTGCCCCGGCGTTCCCCGGTCGGCGTGTCGGCCACCCTCTTCGATGTGTGCCAGCGCGGGAAGTGATGGTCCTTCCTGCGCACGCAGATCCAACTGCTGTTCACGTACTGGCAAGACTGTGGTTACAGCGAGTACCGACCAACCGACCGACCTCTCCCCCTCCTCCTGCTGCTCCTCCTCCCGCTCCTTCTCCTCCTCCTCCTCATCCTCTTCTCTTCCATCGTTGCCACCCCTCCTCCCTCCTACTATTTTTTCTCGTGCTCCCTCGTGTCCTTTTCCTCTTCCCCTCCTCCGCCCCTTTCATTCGCAGCTCGATCACGCAGGGTGGACTGGACAAGCAGCGGATGGTGTCATCGACATGTACGTATGTGCTTGTCTGTATGTATATACATTTACGCAAGACATCATATACATATCATGTGCAACTATAGGGAGAACTCACATGCATACATGTAAACATATATATTTATATATATACGTGTGCACGTATACTGATATATACATATATATAGATGCATACATACATATATATACATACATATATATATCACTATGTAGAGTGTGAGAGAGAGGGGGAGAACGAGAGAGCGAGAAGAAGATATAGAAAGGGATCTATATATATATATACACTTAAGGCAGAGAGAGAGCGAGAGCGAGAGAGAGAGAGAAAGAGAGGGCGATAGAGAGAGATAACGAGAGAGAGAAAGTGCTTTCGAGGAGCGCGCGCGCATCACACCCCCTCAGCAGGATTGTTTGGGATGGGGTGCGTTGTTGCTTGCTCGCGATGCTCGTGTCCCTGTTCGTTTATTCCCTACCTAGGCTCTGCCTAGAAAAGTTCTTACTCGGTGTGCTTAAAGGGCCGGGCAGTGGTCCCCGCCCCGGGCGGTTCCCCCAGTATCCGCCCCGCGGTTCCCCCAGTTACGTCCCCTTAGCTTAGCGCTGCTTATCTCATCTTAGCTTAGATTATTTCATCTTAGCTTAGCTTAGGTTCATCTTAGCTCAGGTTTATCTTAGCCCAGCATAGCATAGTGTAGCGCAGCATAGCATAGCATAGCATAGCATGGGTGTAATTTCCTACCTAGGCTCTGCCTAGAGGGTTAGCTTAGCTTAGCTTAGCTTAGCCCAGCTTAGCTTACCTTAGCATAGCGCAGCGCTGCATTAACATATCATAGCATGACATACTATAGCCAAGCATCGCATATCATAAAATATCATAGCGTATCATAGCATACCATACCATATCATATCATATCGCATCTCCGCATAACATATCATATCACAACTTAGCATAGCACAACGCATCATGTCATACCATAGCTTAGCATAGCGCAGCAATTCATATCATAGCAACTCATAGCGCAGCATAGCATGGCATGGCATGGCATGTCATAGCATAGCAACTCATGCTGCTTTCCTAGGGGCTCCAACTTCTAGGTAGGGTCGCACTGGGGTAATTTCCCAACCATCCTGTGGTGCTGGGTCCTCGTTTTGAAGAGACGGTCCCAGCGTTCCTCCTCCTCCCTACTCCCTCTCCTCCCTCCTCCCTCCTCCTCCCTCCTCCTTGCGTTTCACCCACCCAGTACACCGCTTTGTGGCCCCATAGGCCTAAACTGCCTGGGAGCGCCTGGGGCCGCCTGGGGAGCGCGTGGGGCCGCCGAGGAGCGCTTGGGCGCTCCTGGAGCGTCGCTGGGGGCGCCTGGAAACACATCAAGCTTCTTGGAGCACTTAACACAGCCTGGAGGGCGCATGGAGCTGCCGCGGGGCGCTTGGGCCTTCCGCGTTTGGGAGCGCCTGGGGCCGCCTGGGTAGCGCCTGCACCCCGCACCGCTTGGGGTCGTCTGGGCGCTCCTGGAGCGTCTGGGAGCGCCTGGGAACGTCTGCGAGCGCTTGGGCGCTCCTGGAGCGTCGCTGGGGAGCGTCGCTTGGGCGCTCCTGGAGCGTCGGAAGCGCGGATCCTGGGTTTTCGCAACAAGGATCGCGGCCTCGGAAACGCCGACCATATTCTATGCGCAGAAGCCCTATGCGCATATTTTCTTGGCATGGGTTTCCACTGTCACCAACGAAACTTTGTAGGCGCAGAAGCGCCTGGGTGCAGGAGGAACGCTGGAGGAACAACGACGGAAGGACATGGGGCCCCTTCCGCACACGAACTGTACCTGGTCTCGGCGCCTTGACTGGAGGGCCAGAAGTGGGGTTAGAGGAAAAATCAATCTGAACGGCCCCTGTGGGAGGGAAGCACCATTGACAGGCTGAGTTCGCTCCCGAACCCCGCCCTGGGCTGAAGTCCCCGCTGCGTGCCCTCGACTGCAAGTCCCTGGAGGTCCTCTCAAGATCTCAGGAGGCCCCCAGAGTTCCACGGAAATCCCCAGAGGCCTCCGCGGAGGCCCCCCCCAAAAGGCCCCAGACCACCCAAAACCTAATTCCTCGTCCTGCTCCGGCTCCTCCTGCTCCTCCCCCCTCAGAACCCCCCCCCGAACCTCGATGCTCCTCGCCGAAAGCCGGCCCATCACACTTCTTCAGGGGCGCTTTCTGGCCACAACCTCGAATCGAAGGGCACCTGAGCGACGCAAAGACCGGGTCTCACGCGCGATGACACAGCGAGCCTGCGCGGCGGCTCACGCGGGCCGCCAGCGCGGCATGCTAAATCGTAAACGAGGGCGCCCACGCGCGAACCTGCGCGCGCAACTTGTGCGCGACTGCCCGCGCAATCGAACGCCCGCTTCTCTTCGCCCACCCGGCAGCATTGACAATGAGCCCCCCTACAGGCCAGAGAACGCGCCAAACACTCCCGGGTTTTCGCTCGGCCCTCGCCCCCGGTCGCAAGTTTGGACGCCCGACGTGGGTACGGAAAGAGTGGTACAATGCCCAACAGCTGAATGTTGTCACAAACCAACAGCGGCCGCTGTTGGGCAGGCGGCCTTCTGTCTCAGATGGACACAGTCCCCGGCGACGCTGACAGCGAATCCTCTTCAAAACGAACAGGAACTGCTGTCGGTCTTTGTGCTCATTCTTTCGTACCCATTTCGATCGTCCCCAGCAGGCCTTGGTCACGCCCGGGTTCAGCGGCTGGTTCCCTGCCCGCAGGAAGCTCTCGACCATGACCCCCGCGATCGCGCCGCTGCCCCCCGCCACCTGGTCGCCGCCGCCGTCGTCGTCGTCGTCGTCGGCGCCGTCGTCGCCGTCGTCGTCGTCGTCGGCGTCGTCGAACCCGTCGTCTTCGTAGTCGCCGTTGTTACCGCCGTTGCCGTCGCCGTCGCCGTCGCCGTCTCCGTCGCCGTCGTTGTCGAGGGAGAGGAGGGGGTGGAGGGATCGGAGGAATGAGGCAGGCTTCGGGAGATATTGGCAGGTAGGCTGAAAAATCAGCGGGAGGGAGGAATAGGAAGACGGAGGAGGGGGCCCTCATTCTCCCTCGCTTGCCTCATCCTCGTTGCCCCCTTCATCGCTCTGGCATTCTTCCCCCTCCTGCTTCTCATCCTCCTCCGCCGCTTCCTCTTTCTCTTCCTCCTGCACCTGCTCCTGCTGCTCGTCTTCTTCGTTCTCGAGCGTAGCCGATGGGCAGCGCCGATGGCGATCGGACGATCTACCACCGAGCAACGGCTTGAGCTCGTTCAGATTGTCTCTGGCCGAACGTTCTGGCATGCAAATTGTTTATTTCAGTTCGAATCGCATCCAATCAAAATGTCAGCCAGCGTGGGACCCAAACAGTAGGTTCTTGCAGTCTATGCGGTGCAACCTATGTGTGTACTGTATGCGATGCAATCGATGTAATGCAATATATGCGGTGCAATCTATGTGGTGCACTCCAGATGGTGCAATCAACGCGGTGCAACCTATGCAGTGCAGTCTAGGCGGTGCAATCTACGTGGTGCAAGTTATACTACTGCTACTACTACTGGTACTGCTAGCACACCTGCTAGTACTGGTGCTGCTCTTCTTCTTCTTCTGCTTCTTCTTCTACTTTTAGATTTGTTCCCCACATCCAAAGTGGGGTTCTTGTTTTCTCTGCACACGCCGCGCAGGATCTCACACACCCCCTTTCCTCTCTCTCTCTCTCACTCACCAGCATCGCCATCACCATCACCATCAACCACCATCATCGTCATCACACGCACACACTCATCATCATTACCATCATCATCATCACTATCAACCACCATCACCGTCATCACTAGTCATCATCATTATCCTCATCATCATCGTCACCTTCATCACCACTCGATCACCCACTCACTCACTCAATTACCCACTCATCCTCAGTAAGCTTCGGAGGCAGTGGTCCTCCGACGGTAGGACCGCCGCCACTCTCAACATCATCGTCACCATCTCCATCATAATCTCCCGATCGCCCACTCAGTGGCCATCATCATCATCATCATCATCCTCATCATCCTCATCCTCATCCTCATCATCACTCATTCATCACACACTCATCATCATCATTCGCTCACTCATCATGTCGTCATCAGGCGGGAGCCTCTGATTGAATTGCGAGGAAGTCTCAGGCGGGAACCCCCTCCCTATGGGGCCCGCAGATCATGTTACTCATCCGAACGGGCCATCGGAACCCTATAACTGTCGTCACTTTTGGGCCTCTGAGGCTTGAGTATGCAGGAAGTATCAGGCGCGAACCTTGTCTGTGAGGGAATTGCGAGGAAGTCTCAGACGGGAGCCCCCTCCCTATGGGGCCCGCAGATCATGTTACTAATCCGAGCGGGTCATCGGAACCTTGTAACTGTCGTCACTTTTGGGCTCTTGAGGCCTGAATATGGAGGAAATATCAGGCGGGAGCCTCGTCTCTGAGTGAATTGCGAGGAAGTCTCAAGCTGGAGCCCCCTCCTTATGGGGCCCGCCGATCATGTAACTAATCCGAGCGGGTCATCGGAACCCTGTATTTGTCGTCACTTTTGGGCTCTTGAGGCTTGAATATGAAGGAAGTCTCGAGCGGGAGCTTCGTCTGTGAGTACATTGCGAGGAAGTCTCAGGCGGGAGCCCCCTCCCTATGGGGCCCGCAGATCATGTTATTAATCCGAGCGGGTCATCGGAACCTTGTAACTGTCGTCACTTTTGGGCCTCTGAGGCTTGAATATGCAGGAAGTATCAGGCGGGAGCCTCGTCTGTGAGTGAATTGCGAGGAAGTCTCAGGCTGGAGCCCTCTCTCTATGGGGCCCGCAGATCATGTTACTAATCCGAACGGGTCATCGGAACCTTGTAACTGTCGTCACTTTTGGGCTCTTGAGGCCTGAATATGGAGGAAGTATCAGGCGGGAGCCTCGTCTCTGAGTGAATTGCGAGGACGTCTCAGGCTGGAGCGCCCTCCTTATGGGGCCCGCCGATCATGTAACTAATCCGAGCGGGTCATCGGAACATTGTAACTGTCGTCACTTTTGGGCTCTTGAGGCTTGAATATGGAGGAAGTCTCGAGCGGGAGCCTCGTCTGTGAGTGAATTGCGAGGAAGTCTCAGGCGGGAACCCCCTCCCTATGGGGCACGCACTTCATGTTCGAACCCGAGCGGGTCATCCGAGCGAGCTTTTTGGGCTCCTGAGCTCGTGCGGCCTGAACACGGGGGAAGTATCAAGGGGGAACTTTGTCTGTGGGCGGTGCGGGTAGCCCCGTCAGAGGACCGTCTCCTGTCGTCACTTGGAGGTCTGAGGACAGATTTTAGAACTCGCTCCTGCGGCCTGAATACCGGGGAGTTACCAAGCGGGAGTCTCGTCTGTCTGAACTGGTCGCGGGCAAAATTCTTGTTGTCATGGGCCTGCGTGCCCGAAAAGGCGATTGAGAAGTCCGGGTAGCATCGTCCGAGCTGGTCGTCGGCAAACTTGTTGTAATCATGCGACAGCGTGGAGGTCCGAGAGGCTCCGCCGCCCCACGGCACCAGCACGAGAATTTCCAGCTCGGCTACGGCATGGGCATCTACTGGGAGACGCTGGCGAGGTGGATCAACACGCGCGCTCGTCGCGACGCGCGGCGCCTCGGCGTCCCCCTCGTTTTCCTGCAGGCCGTAGACGAGTGCGGCACGATTCAAAGCGACCCAGACGCAGGCCGGCGCCTCGTGAACGTCCCGAACATGCACAAGACGGGATACATCCACGGCGTCTTACCGGCACACGTCGGCATGGAGGTCCGGTTCACGGCCGTGCAGGAGGAGCTGAAAAAGAAGTTGGGGCTCGTGCAGGAGCAATGGGCCACCATCGTGTCCTTCGAGTTTCACGCAGACGACGAGCGGGACTATGAGGAGTGCGCGCCGGGCCAGCTCTTCCGCCCCCGCTTCCTACCGCAGGGAATCTGGCTGCAGGTGTACGGCTTCCAGGAGTCCCCGATCTACAAGGAGGTCGCCGAGGTGCTGCTGCAGGGCGCCGATGGCGCTGCCGACGACGGCGAGGCCGAAGCGCGGGCGAGGAGCTTGCTCATGTGGAACAGGAGCTCACGTGGCAAAGCTCGGGGGCGCACGCTGTGCACCGCTCGGGGTTCACCCTGACGCATGCGTCCTACCTGACCTCCACGCTGTCGCAGGGCCAGACGCTGCGCAAGGGCGTCACCATCGACTGCGCCAGGGAGGAGGACGCTGGCCGCACGGGCATGTCGGACGAGATGTGGTGGCTGCACCTCTACGTCATGTTCTCCCGCGCCACGTGCATGCGGAACATGCTGATCCTGCGGCCGCCCGCGCGAGAGTTCCTGGAGCGCGGGCCGCCGGCGTCACTGCGGAAGGCCCTCCAGGAGTTCGACAAGAGAGCGGTGGATTCCAGGGCTGAGGCGGAGCAGCTCGCGACAGAGCTGGGCTTCGTGCTGCCGCCCGCCTGAGCGCCGCGGCGCGCACCTAGAGGCCCGCGGGGTTGTCCCAACGGCTGGCTCCCGCGCCCCTGCGGCCTGCGAGGTTGCCCCAACGGCCTGGCCCGAAGGGTTGCCCCGACGGCTTCGCGATCTAGCCGTCGGCAAACGCGCGCGTGCTGGTCGACGCGGCGACGGCGCCGAGGAAAATCGAGTTGCTTGCCACGACCAGGGGGAACGGGAGGTGCACATGGAAAAGAAGCACGAGGATGATGAGGGAAGGGGCATGGGGGAGGGCGACGACGAAGAGGAGGTGGCGCGAGAGGAGGAGGAGGAGGAGGAGGAGGAGGAGGAGGAGAAGGAGGATAAGTAGAAAGAGGAATATAATGAGGAAGAGAGGGCAGTACAGAGGGCGAGAGGAGAGGGTGTCCGCCAGGGGGAGGAGGAAAGGGCAAAGGCTAAGCTAAACATATTCTCGTGCGGGGTCCTACCGTCGGAGTAATTATTATACTACTCCTACTCGTAACTGATACTGATACTGATACTACTACTACTACTACTACTACTACTACTACTACTACTACTACTACTACTACTATCACTACAACGACTAGTACTGCTGCTGCTACTACTATTGCTTCTACTACCACTACTACTGCCACAGCAGCAACTACTACTACTACTACTACTACTACTACTACTACTACTACTACTACTACTACTACTACTACTACTACTACTACTACTACCCCTACTACTACTATTGCTGTTACTACTACTGCTACTACTACTACTACAACTACTACTACTACTACTACTACTACTACTACTACTACTGCAACTGTTACGACGAGTACTATTACAACTACGACTGCGACTACGACGACCACCACCACCACCACCACCACCACTACTACTACCACTACTACTACTACTACTACTACTACTACTACTACTGCTGCTGCTGCTGCTGCTGCTGCTACTGCTACTACTACTACTACTACTACTACAACTACTACTACTACTAGTACAACAACAACTACTACTACTACTACCACTACTACTACTACTACTACTACTACTACTACTACTACTACTACTACTACTACTACTACTACTACTACTACTACTACTACAATTAGTACTACTACTGCTACTACTACTACTACTACTACTACTACTACTACTACCATTCCTACTGCTACTACTGCGACTGCTACGGCTACGACTACGCCGACGACGACGACGACGACAAAGACGACGACGACGACGACGACGACTACTACTACTACTACTACTGCAAAAACTACTAATACTGCAGCTACTACGGCTATTACTACACTTGCTAGTGCTACAACTACTACTACAACAACTACTACTGCTACTACTACTACTACTACTACGACTACGACTACGACGACGACTACTACTACTACTACTACTACTACTACTCCTGCTATTCCTGTGACTACTGCTACTACTACTCTACGTGGTGCAAGTTATACGACTGCTACTACTACTGGTACTACTACGACTGAAACTACTGAGACTACTGATACCACTGATACTACCACTGCTACTACTACGATTACTACGACTACTACTATTATTATTACTACTACTACAACAACTACTACTACTGGTACTAAGATTCACTAAGCGGGTCGCGCAAGGGCGGGACCGACAAAACTTCCGACGGGCGCGGCAAAGACGAAGCAGGCGCCGCGCTGACACAGCATTGCCATTTTCACCCGCAAGCTGGTGGCGTTTGGGCGAGGTCGGCATTTCGCCCGCTCTCGCGAGGCCCCGCTGCCGCTGTCGCTGTCGTGCGCTTCGGCGAGCGAGCCATGCGTCGCGCCCGCGCCGGAGCGCCACTTTAAGCCAAATGCGCACGGAGCTTGGGCGAGGGCGACACGTCGTCCACTCGCGCGGGCCCCATTCAACCTCTGGCGAGTCACGAAAATGCGCCCCGCCGAACACAGTAACACCGCTTTCTGGCGACACCTGCCGGGCGCCGAGGCGAGAGCGGCATTCTCGTCCGCTCGCGCGTCGACGACAGTGCCTGCGACGAACGTGCACGGCACCCGAGCGGGAGCCCAATTCTCCAGACAAGATGAAAGCGGCGCTGGGGCGAAAACGGCACTTCGGCCTTTCGCGTGGGACGCGCGCCCCGTCCCGCTCCTGCCATGCATGCATTTTGCACCATGCGCGGCGTACTATCCATGTGGATAGCAAACGCGTAAACTTTGCATGCTCGTTTTTAAGCTTAGGAAGGGAGGGCCCAGACTGACCGGCCATCGGGCCGCTGTGGTGAAGGCCAGGGGTATTTACCAATTCGCAATGCAAATAAGGACTAAGGTTAAGGATATAGGGCTGGGATATAAGGATTAGAGAGGTACATCGAGGATATAGGGTAGGGATGCACGGGACAGGTATCGAGGCCGAGAGAGAGATACGGACAGGGATGGACACTGGGAGACAACGGGGGACAATGGGAGACAATATGGGGCAGTAGGAGACAGCGCGAGACAGTGGGGATAGGGATAGGGATCGGGATAGACGATGTGAGACAATGGGAGACGAGACCACGGGAGACCATGGGAGACCGTGGGAGACAATGCGAGACAACGCCGCTTGACCGATTCCGGCTCCGGAAGACCACCTACTGGTATCTTAGATCGAATCGGTCGAACCCTTACCCATCGGTCGGAAGAAGTAGAGTAGGTAGAAACATGGAAGAGCGAAGGCTTTGAGAGTAGACTGGGTTTCCGCCCGCCCCCTGACCTCAGGGAAGAGGGGAAGCCGCTCGATCGTTGAAATAGGAGGGCGCTGAAAGTAGCTTGGAATCTGGGAATCCAGAAGTATCTACGGGAGGTTCGCGTCGTGCCGACCCCAGCGTTGGTTCCTGACACCGCAGGGATCGTTCAACCTTGAACGATCGGCCGTCTCCGCAACGTCCGATCGTTCAACATCGACCGATTCTGGGTCGCCGGCGGCGTTCAACCTTGAACGTCGGCGGCGGGGTCGCCGCTGGTCGACACGACGCAAACCTACCGTACTTTCAACGACCGATGGGTACGGACAAGCCGCTTACGGACACACCTCTGCGATCTCTGCCACGGCGCGGGGAGGGCCAACCCTCCAGGCCACAGCTCGGGCCCCTGGCGGCCGCTCGGCACCATCCGGGGGGTGGCACCGCCGAGCCGCTCCCAGCGAGGCGTGGCTGCTACTCCGAGGCTGGAAAACCGCCGGGGACCGACGAGGACGTCAGAAAATCTCGAACCCCCCGCACTCCTTTCCGCATCTGCAGGGGCTACGGGAATTATCAAATTTCGTGCCTCTCGAACACGACCCCGAAACCACGACCGTGAAGGCGTCCAGCACAGCCGGCGATAAAGGCTATACAAAAGCAAGGGGTCCAAGCGACCTCCAGGAATTCCACAGAGGCCCCCAAGGGAGTCTCCAACAGGCCCCCAAGAAGCTCCCCAGGAGTTCCCAAGAGTGGCTCCAGAGGTCTGCAAAGAGCTGGACTGGACATACTCCGAGCAGCTCGCAGAGACCCTCCAGATGCCCCAATGACGTTGGCAGCGCCCCAGTTCGGGCAGAGCGACACGGCAGACCGGCGCGACAGGTGTGCAGGGAAAACCACCAGACGCCCAGTCTTTACGTGATCCGGACGTGCACTCCGCGGAACGAGAGGAATCTCGAACCTCGAATGCGATGAGGTCCGCGTCTTCCCGCTGCCCCCTACCCCTGCTGAGGTGTAGCGACAGGGGGGGGACTGACTCAGGGTGGACATCGAGCTGGGTCCATGTCCACCCCCCCCGAGACTACCCCCCCCAAGTGTTCCTTGTCTTCTGAATTTCCTGTTATAGCTCGGGTCTCTGGCGGCCCCTCGGGACGATTCGGGCACCCCTGGCACGCCCTCGACGAGGCGCAACATATGGAGAGCACGGGCCCAGAAAACTCCCAGAAAACTTTCGAACTCCCCCTCTGAGCCTACAGTAGGGGACCACAAGAACCTTCCACAAGAAACCCAACCCTGGAACCCCAGGACGTCCATTGATTTTTGGCGTGGGGACGTCACGCTTTCCACAGCAAAACCATCGAAACCCAAGAAACCCAGGGCACCCTGGAGGCCAGCAAGGTGTTTCTTGGCATGGGGCCCCACTGTATCACCCCCCCTGACGTTGCGGCACCCGCGCGGCCCACCCGCAGGGGTCGCCTGGGCACCCACCGCCCTGCACGAGTCGAGCTGGCCCTCGTGCCGCTTCCCGCTGTTCGCGTGCGAGCAGTCCACCACGACCTGGAGGCGAGGAGGAGGGAGCATGAGGTTGAGGTGGGGGAGAGGGATCATGAGGAGGGAGGATGAGGAATGATAATGATGATTCTGCTGCTGATGATGACGGTGACGATGACGATGACGATGACGATGACGACGACGACGATGATGATGATGATGATGATGATGATGATGATGATGATGATGATGATGATGATGATGATGATGATGATAATGATAATGATGATGATGATGATGATGATGATGATGATGATGATGATGATGATGATGATGATGATGATGACTATTATGATCATGATGATGCAAATGATGAGGATGAGGAGAATGACGAGGATGGTGATGACGGCGACGACGACAACGATTATGCTGATGATGCTAATAATGCTGCTGCTGATGATGGTGCTGATGGTGATGATGACAATGACGACGAACATGCTGATGACGATGATGATGATGATGATGATGATGATGATGATGATGATGATGATGATGCTGAGGAGTCGAAGGAGGGGACGGAGGAGGACAAAGAGAAAGGGCAGGGTAAGGATGAGGGGGCGGGAAGGAAGGACAATGAGGCCGAGGACGATAAGGAGGATATGAGGATGGTGGTGAAGATGATGGTGAAGATGGTGATGACGATGGTGATGACGATGGTGATGATGATTGTGACGACAATGCTAATGACGATGACGATGACGATGGTGACAACGATATCATGATTATGACGATGATGATGCTGATGATGACGCTGATGACGTTGATGATCATGCTGATGATGATGCTGATGATGCTGCTGAGGTTGATGTTTTTGATGATGCTGCTGGTGCTGATGGGGGTGTCAATGCTGATGCTGATTATGATGATGCTGGCGATGGTGATGACGATGCTGATGATGCTGATGCTTAGGATGATGCTGATGATGGTGCTGATATGACGACGACGATAACGATGGCGATGATGACGACAATGATGATGCTGATGATGATGACAACGATGCTGACGATGACGATGACGATGCTGAGGATACTGACCACGATGCTGATGATGATGATGATGGGCATGATGATGCTGATGATGATGCTGATGGTAATGCTGATGTTGATGATGATGATGATGGTGATGCTGGGGATGGTGATGATGATGATGCCGATGACGATACTGATTATGACGATGATGATGCTGATGCTGATGCTGATGACGATACTGCTGCTGATGATGATGACGGTGCTGGTGATGACGATGATGATGCTGATGATGTTGATGCTGGTGCTGATGATGATGATTATGATGACGCTGATGATGATGCTGCTGCTGATGCTGATTATGCTTATGAGTACGATGATGATGACGAGGTTGATGATGCTGATGATGCTGCTGTTGATGATGATGATGCTGATGATGATCTAGACGAGGATCATGGTGATACGTATGATGACGACGATGAAGGCGGTGCTGATGATGCTGCTGCTGATGATGAAGCTGTTGTTGATGATGCTGATGATGCTGCTGCAGATTATGATGCTGACGACAATGCTGCTGCTACTGCTCAGGAGGAGGAGGAAGAGGAGGAGGAGGGAGGAGTAGGAGTAGGAGGGGGAGGAGGAGGAGGAGGAGGAGGAGGAGGAGGAGGAGGAGGAGGAGGAGTAGGAGCAGGAGGAGGAGGAGGAGGAGGAGGATGAGGAGGGGGAGGAAGGGCAGAATGAGAAGGGAGGACGAGGAGGCGAACAGTCTACCACGGCCAGGGGGGAGGAGAAGGGAGGACGAGGACAAGCATGAGGAGGCCCCTTTCCTCCTCGCGTCGTGATAGAAATCAGATGGGACGTTTTTGGTGATTTTCAGCCTCCGTGGCACCTTTCCAGGCCCCTGGGCAACCAC
>CAUYUJ010014772.1:222500-290000 GCA_963575745.1 Prorocentrum cordatum | reverse complement strand
ACCTCCTAAATGGGGTCCGAGTAGATGGGGTCGGAGGATCGCGCCGCATCGCCGATACATCGGCGATGCATCACGATGCATCAGCGATGCATCGGCGATGCATCGGCGACGCATCGTCGATGTCGGCGATACATCGGCGACGTCGACGTGAGGCAAGTCGGGCTACAAATCGAGCTGCATCGGCGATTTGTCGGCGATGCGGCGCGAGCCTCCGACCCCATCTGCTCCGACCCCACCTGGGAGGCCTAGACCTCCGCTGGTGAGCGGGCCGGAACGGCCAGCCAACACACATTTTTTGGCGTCGGCGGCTAGGCAGAGGGTGACTGCGCTGGCGATGAGAAGCTTGAGCGGGGATGCCGTTAGAGCGAATTGTGCCACCATGCAAGAGGAGGAGGAGGGATGAGGGACGCGGCCGAAGGAAAACAAGGACGGGGCGGGCGGCCCAAGTGTTTGGACGTTCCCCGAACGTGTGGCGTGGCCGGCCCCGCCGCTCGGCGGCCAGCCACGCCACGCGTGCCTTTTTTTGTTTTTGTTTTGTAATGTTTTTGTGTGTCTTGTGATTCATGTCTCTCTTCTCGCAAGATGACCCAACCGGCTCCTCGGTGGTCCTCGCCGAGACAAAGTACATACGTCCTAGCGATGCCAAGAGGAATGCCCGAGCAGGGGCGAGTGAGCTTCTCTGGCCACGGCGAACCTCGTTTTCTTTGTTGTCTTTTTTGATTTTGTGGAACACATCATTCTGGTACCGGTCGTTTTTCGGAAGGGAGGGGGAGGGGACGGTAACGATTGGGCGGGGTGGGGCACGTCGGGGCGTGGGTGCGCTGCGATCGCCACAGTTTGCACGCGAGCACCAGCATGTGGGGGAGGGGGTTTCCAGGCTCCCCTGGGCCCACAAAGAAGCCTCACAAGGATCCCCGAGGCACCCAAGACGCTCAAAGACGGCCCTGGGCCCGCCAAGATGCCCCCCCAGACGCCGCAAGAGGCCTCTAAATATCTTCCAAGCGACACCCGAAGAGACGCCGAAAGGCATTCAAGAGGCTTCTGGCTCTTCTGTTCGCGCTTTCTTCCTCCTCCTCCTCCTCCTCCTCCTCCCTTTCCTCCTCCTCATTCCTCCTCCTCCTCCTCCTCCTCCTCTCCTCCTACTCCTCCCCCTCCTTCTCCTCCTCCTCCTTCTCCTCCTCCTCCTCCTCCTCCTCCTCCTCCCTCCTGCCGCCCCCCCCTCCCCCACCTCATCTTCCTTGTCCTTTTCAACGTTATCCTCCTTCTTCCTCCTCCTCGCCTCCCTCGTCGTCGTCCTCCTCCTCCTCCTCCTCCTCATCCTCCTCCATTCTCCCACTCTTGGGGTACGACTTCCTACCCACTTTTTTATTCCACTGCATGCTCCTCCACATCCCTGATCAATGCAACTCGTCTGGACATCGTTTCTCGATGGGCAGGTGGGGTTACTTTTGGTACGCGGGCTCGCGAAGCAAGTCGAAAGCCGTGCAGGACGGGCGGGCTGCGCGCCGACGGAAGGAACAAACAGCGAACAGGAGCGGCCCCATCAGAAGCCCCGCTGGCTGGTGGGGTTACTTTTTAGTCAGCGGCCGCGGGCGAGCGCGCCAGCGGCGAGTCAGGTCAAAGCGGGCTACGCAGAGACTAATTAGGCAGAGGCGGCGCGCAAGCCTACAACCCCTGGTGGGGTTACGCGAGGCGTCCAGAATTCCGTCTAGGTGGCCAGTCAACTCCTCTTCCGCGGTGGAAGAAGTTGGCGGCGGCGTCAGACGAATGGCGTTGCGAATGTGATGCGCAACGACAGCGGCCTCCCCGACTTGTGCATCAGGGGGAGGACCACAACTTAGCCTGGACACTGGGCCAGGCGGAAGATCGACACCATGGGGATAAGCCCAAGGCCGCGGCACAGGACGCCAAATGTCAAGTGCAGGCGTGTGCGAAGCGTGCTCACGAGCGCGTCGAAATTTGCAACAGGCATTCCTTCCCGGTGTGCGTGTGTGTGTGTGTGTGTGTGTGCATTCTGGCGCTTGCCAGCTGGGCACCACAGATCGACTCGAGGGCGGCAGACTGCCACGCGGGCGCCACAGCTCTTAGGAGGAGGAGGGGGAGGAGAAGAAGGAGGAGGAGGAGGAGACAAAGGAGGAGGAGAACGAGGAGGAGGAGGAAGAAGGAGGGGTAGGAGGAGGAGGAAGAAGGAGGAGGAGGAGGAGGAGGAGGAGGAGGAGGAGGAGGAGGAGGAGGAGAGGGAGGAGGAGGAGGAGTAAGTCCCGAAGCGGGGGCCGGAAGCCGGGTTCCACCTGGAGAGACCACCGGTCCAGAGCGCCGCTCGGGCGCGAGGTGGAGGGAAGCGGGAAGGAGAGGGAGAAGCGCAGAGAGGACGAGACAACCTCCTGGACCCGCGCATATCGGGTCGGGCGAAAGGGGGGATAGCAAAGGGGGGGTTTGAGAATCAGCTCACGTAGCTGATTTTCCTGGCGCCTCCCGGCGCCGGGAGGTGGCCATGTATCGAGGAATGGGCCCCTCGGTGAGGCCGAAACCAGCTGCATGCAGCAAATTTCGTAACCCCCCCTTTCCCAATCCCCCCCTTTCGCCCGGCCCGGGCATACGCGCAGGCTGCGAGCGCAGGGCCTCCTGGACCCCGGGCATGTGTGTGTACATACAAACCGTAGCCTCTGGCTCAAGGCCACGAGCGGGCCCCCTCCTCGGGGTCTCCCGCACTCGAGGGGTGCCCGACGCACGCGGGCGCGACACATCATAGACGTGTGTGCGTGTTTGAGGCCCGGGCCGATTCTGACCTCTGGAGCGCGAGGCCGAGTGCTGCTTCGTGGACGGAGCGGTGCGCAGGCCCCGGAGAGCTGTTCCGCCCGCGTTGAGGGGCGATGGGGCCGGAGGGAAAGGGGGAGGTGGAGGAGTCTTCTTGCTGGACTTTCGCTTTGGGGTGAGTCTAAGCCGAGGGCGCTGCGTCGGCCAGCAGCTGGCCCCATGGCTCCGCCAGGGGCGCTGCCGATGCCGACGCGGCTCCGCCGCACCCGGCCCCGTAGGGAGGGGAGGAAAGGGGGAGGGGATGAAGGTGCGTGGGGGGAGGTGGAGACGGAAGGAGGAGGAGAAGGATGGGGCGGGGAAGACGGAGGGAGGAGGAGAAGGAAGGGGTGAATGTGGATGGCTGCCCTCTGCTCGGAGATGGAGGCCCCCGTCCCGCTTAGCTCCTCCCTTTCTTCCCTCTGCGCTGGCCGACCCGCATCTTGATCTTCACCAGTGGGGGTCACAGCCCCACTATGGTCGAGCGAGTGCCGTGCTGTGATTGGGTTGCACGCGTGCGTTTCACTCGCGTGATCGCCCACTGCGGATGTCATGACCCCATCGGGAGCTCGAACAGGTCAGGGGGGGGTGGCCGGCAGCGCATGCAGCGTGCTCGGGGAGGTCCCGGCGGCATGGGGCGCACGCCCCTCTGGCCTGCGCTGCTGCGAGACCGAGCCCCTCGCGCTCGAGCCTTGCAGCGGCCGCCCTCCCAGCTGCGGTCACGCAGGCCCTGAGGCGAGGGCTAGACGACAGCGAGGCCACCAGAATCCCACGGCGGAGGCGGCGACGACGGCGTCCTCCTCTTCCCCCTGTTCCCCCTCCTCCTCCTCCTCCTCCTCCTCCTCCTCCTCCTCCTCCTCCTCCTCCTCCTCTTCCTCCGGCAGCGGCAGTGACAGCACCGACGGCGGCGGCGACAGCGACAGCAGCGGCGGCGGCGCCGGGCCAGCTCCTGGTCGTAGTTCGGGCCCGAGGAGCCGCCCCGGAGCACCACGTGCGCGCTGGGGTTCCCTGGTGCCTTGCCGGCCGTCCTCGCCGCCGTCGCCGCTGTCGTCGTCGGGGAGAAGAGGAAGCGCCCCTGGAGCCACGCCGCCCCCTCGGCCCCGGCCCCCACCCGGAGAGAGGCGAGGCCGCCCGCGGAGCCTCCACGACGCGGACCCTCCCGGAGCCGTCCGGCGCCGCGCGGCGCTGCGGCGCCGACGCGGCCACCGCGGCGTTGACCGCGCTCTGCACGTCGCCGCCGGGGGCGTTCTTGAGCCCTCCCGCCCTGCTCCTCCTCCTCCTCCTCCTCCTCCTCCTCCTCCTCCTCCTCTTCCTCCTCGCCCTCCCCCAGGCCTCCCACGTGTGGAACAAAACTCCAAGCGGACTTGTTTCGCCGTCTTCGGCCCCTGGGGGCCATCGCTAGGCCTCAGGACCGTCAACAAACGATCCAGGATGAACAACTGGTCCTGGGGGGAAGCCTCCCGCCCTCCCCAATCCCGCCCTGGATCGCCCTCCCCTGAGATCTGGGAGCTGCAATGTTCTCACACAGGGCGTTTTCGGCTCGAAAAATGCAACAGAACGCTCGGCAGAAAGGAAGGGGAAAACGCAGTCTCGATGTGTTCGAGCCGCCAGATGTCTGAAGCAAATCCTTACATGGCGGCTGCATCACCCCCCCTCCGAATGCTAAAAAATGGTCCCACGGTTGGATTCGCTCATCGACCTGGCAGGGTGGGGGCTCGACGGTCAGGAGCCTTTGCTTCGTGCGTCGTGGCGACGGCCCCTGCGACACGCCATGCCATGCAAGCTGATGGCGAGCCGCTGGGCTTCGTGGGACGGGGGGATGGACAAGCTGCGGATGCTCGTGGGCCAGGACGTGCTCAGCGCTTCGCGCCAAAGCCTGCTGGGCCAGCCCAGGCGGCGCGACAAGCCAAGCAAACGTTCCTGATTGAAGGCGTCCGGGGGTCTGAACTGGATGGGGTCCTGGAAAATTGATCAAGAGGGGGAGGGGGGGGAATGAGGCCAAATCCGATCAAAATCTGTTCCTGGACCCCTCCCGGGGGGTCCGTCAGGCGCAATTTTTCGCCCCGCATCCGTTTTTGACGGGCCCGGGGCCCGAAGACGGCCCCAGGAGGCAGAAGAAAGCCAAACACCCTCCCCGCACCCAGCGGACCTCTTCCCCCTCCTTCTTGCTGGCGGGATCCAATGCTGGGCCACCTCTGCGGGGAAACCAAAAGGTACCGATACCGCTACTCCCCGGACTTCTCCCCAGGTGCGTTCTGACCAGGATTTCAAGGCGAGTCCAGCGGTGGCGGCGAGGGCCTCTCAGGAGGCCCAAAAAGGCGAAAAGAGGCAAGGGTAGCAGTATGGGTACCTTTTCTCCGCTGACTCAGACCCCCAGCTGACTCCAAGCATCAATCCCAAAGGCCCAGACCCCCGACATCGTAATTGTTTCACAACGTCGACCCCCAGAGGTCTGGACCCCTTCCCCAAGACAGGTTTGTCATCCTGGTCCCGAGGCCCGGGAAAGGCCCCCGGAAGAAACTAGCGAAACACCTCCCGTCATGATTTTTACACAACTCGAGGGGATCGGGATCCCAGAGAAGAGCCTCCCTCCTCCTCCCCTCCTCCTTGCTCCTGCCTCCCGTCCGCCCCCCGCGTATCACTCCCAGAGAGGAGCCCCCCCCCTCCCCTCCCATGGGCATCGGCAGCGAGGCGGCGAGCGCCCGGTGGGTCGGGCTCTGGCCGAGGCCCGGGGCGGGGGGGGGCGGCTCTGCGCGGCGCGCTTGCCCCTCGCCCGGCTCCCGCAGGCGGCATTTTTTTTCGACGTCCCTGACGCCCTCGTGCCTAGAACCAACAAGAATAACGATCCAACGCATCGAAGAACTCAAGACGGAGATTTTGTTCGCACCTTTCGGACTCTAGGGGGCCCTCGCCAGGCCCCAGGACCGTCACAAAACGGCTCAGGATGAAAAACCAATCCTGGGGAATGGGTCGAGACTTCTGGGGACCGCGTGTTGAAAAAACACGACATCAGAGCTTTAGGAAGCATGACGGAACTTAGTGGTTCTTGGAAGCTATAGGACGTTCTGTTTTTCCCGTTCTCGTTTTGCACTGGTTTTCCGGGTTCCGGCGCCATTTTTGCCTTGGTTGCGTCGCGGTTGTTTTAGCGGTTCCAGCTCCGGTTTCAATCAGGGAGCATTTTTTCCTAGGCGAATCATTATCGTACCATTTTCACTCTCAAGATCAAGGCTTCTGGAAGCAGTACACAGAAGGCCCTGCAGTTTCGAATAAGCACTAAGCGACGGAAGGCTTTTGGCAATTGTCAGCCTCTGGGGGCTCTAGCCTTAGCAACGCGCGCAAAACTTAGTGTTGCGGCGACTTGGGTCGAAGACGCGGTCGCGGCAGCAGAGGGACGCTTCGGGGCCAAATTCGGCACAGCAGCTGCAGGCAAGGCGCGGATTGGGGAGAGAGAGCCGCGCACATTCGCCCTACCAGTTTGCAGTATTCACCAGGACGGAAGAGGGCTCCTTTTCAAAAAGGGGGCTCTCGCTGGAGACTCCCTCATATCCAGTTCAGCAGCTGGAACAGATGCAGCTGCACGTCTGGACGGAGATTCCCTTCCAGCCTGCGGCTCTCGCTGGGCACTTCCTCGAAGCTCATGACAAGGCGTGCGCTCTTAGACAATGGATTACAGACGGAAGCATCTATGTTCAAACACGGGATCTCGCTGGACACGCTGTGGATGCAGGCAACCAGTTCCGAACTTGTCCCCGTCCCGGAGATCGGCAAGCCCAAGGCGATGGACTCCCTGAGATCGGCACCGAGACAGGGTGATGCCGAGCGTAGGGATTGGGCGTGGCTTAATGGGGGGGTCACAAATGGGGGGGTCAGAAAAGGTCCCCTTTCGTGCCCCTTTCGGGCCCCTCCAGAGCCCCAGGGGGCTCGTTTAGGTACCGTTTGGGTACCTTTTCGGACCACCCTCGCCGCCCCCCCATTTATGACCCCCCCATTACGCAACGCCCAAAGGGAAGAGGGGGAGACGGGGGACCAGCTCCCCACCTGGCCGTGCAGGTGCACGCTCCCTGGTCAGGGCGGGGCCCCTCTCACCGGAGCCGGCAGGCCCACGGGGCGCGCCGGCCTCTCGAAGAGGGGGGCGCTTCGTGCAGCGAGGCGGGCCATTTTGTGTGGGCTCGTGGGGAGGGAGCTCGGGGCGGGAGGGCGTGCGTGCAGGTTCGCGGATGCGTGCTGGTCCTCCTCCTCCTCCTCTTTCGGAGGGGGGCGCCTCCTGCGCTGAAGCCGCAATTGGTGTGGACTCGTGGGGAGGGAGCTCGGGGCCGGAGGGTGTTCTGCAGATTCGTGGATGCGTGCTGGGTTTACTCTCCTCCTCCTCCTCCTCCTCCAGTTCCTTCGCCTCCTCCCTGTGCTCGTCTAGGACCTTTGGGGGACGCGGGGTGGCCAAACCCAGGCGCGCAAGCCGCTGCTACTCAGCGATCGGGGGAGAGGGTCACTCCGGCGAAAGGTCACTCTTACGTGCAGTCGACCCGAGCACTGTTGCACCGCCGTCCCCAAGCATACGACGTCGCGATTCTTACAGCGTGGCCCCCCAAAAAGGTCTGGACCACTTTCCAGAAACTGGCTTTGCGTCCTGGCTCGTGGTGTGACAGTCCTGGGGCCTGGCAAGGTCCCTCAGGGGCCGAAACTGTCAAAAACTTCCGTCGTCTTTCTTTCATGACGCCAGGAAGTCAGAGTCGTCCGTGTTCAGACTGTCGGAGGAGGGGGGGGAAGGAGGAGGGGGGAGGAGGAGGAGGCAGGAGGTAGGAGGGAGGAGGGGGAGGAGGAGGGGCTGGAGGTTAGGTTAGGACAGCCCCGACGGGAAGAGACTCGCAAGTCAAAACGAAAAGGCTGGTGGCACCCCTCAGAGAAGGATTTGTTTCCCAGAGGACAGGGCCCGCGACGGGATACCACGACCTGAAATGAAATCACGCTTCTGCCCTGAACGCCTGCTTGGCAGAAGTTCGCTCAGCGAGGGCCGCCAGGCGTCTCTCGTATTCAGGGTGGCAGCTGCGCTCGAGTGGGCAGTCGGCACAGCGGTGCGAGCGAGGGTCTTGCACCGCGGCTTCAGAGCCACAGGCAATGCTGAAACCGCAGCAGCACGATCAATAAACTGTTGTATTCGATTGCTGGGGCCGAGACCTTGGCGGTACTGATTGATCACCTCACGGCTTTTCCTTGTTGGCCGCAGGCAGGCCTTGTCAAGGTTACGCGAGCACCGCTGGGCCCAGCACCCGCAACGAACACACAAACACTGCAAACGATTAACCTTACACTTTGAGGGCTCTGGAGTTCTGGGGTGGATCTCGTGGGAGGCCACACCCACAATCAGGTGCCCCAGGGAACGGCGTACGACCCCACGAACGAACTCAGGGGCCCCAGGGCAACCCAGAGCCTCGCGGGACGCACCCTCGTGGGCGATCCTCAAGAACTGCTTGCACTGCGTACCGAGCGGTCCCTCTTCCCACTCGTGCCATCCTGGGGTCGACTGGACCGACCGACGGCGGGCAAAGGGTCGCTCGCGCTTCGCTCTCGACTGAAAGGCAGGGAGCACAGCAGCAGCAAGCTTGACAAACTTCGAGGCCGTCGCAACCACGCTCTCGATTCGGATGGCGGCCTCGGGTCCTACGTCCTGGTGGGGACGGATCGCCTCCTTCGCATGCAGGTCGGCAACGTGGTTATCTTGCGCTGGTGCACGAAGAGCCGGCGGAAGGTTACCTATCGCGTCCTCCCTCCGATGGGCTTTCGCATGCTGGATGGACTCACCGTGGCCAAATCCTTCGAGAGACCTGGCAAACGCTGAAACTCCTGCGAAGACCTTCCCAGCGCGCAACTGCTGATGCTGGGGGGGCATCGCCTGGGCGATCGCTGCTTTGCAATCTGCAGGCACGTTCGACCTGCGATCAGCGATCTGGCAGGCCACCGCGAGCGAGACATTCTCAGCCATAGCTGGTGCCTGTGGGAAACCTCCAGGCACAGTGCCACGCACCATTGAGAGGGTGGCTTCGGTCCGGGGGTCGAACAAAACGACCGCAAAGGCAGCGCGCCGAAAACGCGACAGAATCGGTTTGGTGCTGCTGCCGTGAATTGCGATGTGCAATCGATCGGCATTGCCTGCGAAGGTGGTGGCTTCCTCAACTTTTAGCTGAGGGAAGACCTCATCATCTTCATTTAATACTTGGACGACTGTAATTTCGCGGACAGTGAGCGCGTCGCCGGGAAAAACCGATACGACACCTTTACTGTGGAGCAAGCTAGCAGGCCCCCCTTTGGCGGCCTCAATGAAGGAGTCAGGAAACTCAGGTTCGGCCCGAGCGGTGGCCACTGCAGGGGGGGTGCAACAGAAGAGCCTGTGATGAGCAGTGTCGGGCTCTCCACGTGCGCGCGCGCCAGTGCGAACAGTGCAGTAACCGCTGCCATGTGCCACCTGCTCTGTCCAGAGGCAGTCGCATATGGCAGCGCGAACTAAATGCTTCTGGTACTTAGAAAACTTGGACGTCGTCCTGGGGCAGCTTCTGACTGCGTCCAGGTTAGCCCTCGCCCCTCCATGAAAACCCCACCTCCCCCCAGCGCCCTCTCGCGGGCATCCTGGAACGCAGTGGTGCACATCCTAACTCATATTGCAGGGGGGCGCTGGGTGAGCTGGATTGTGATGCCTTCTTGGTTGACCCACGCAATGGCTGAGGCGGGGCGCCAGCTTGCACGGGCGAGGCGCAGCGGCACTCTGGCGATCGGGCCTCGAGTGTGGGCCCGCGTGGGTCCGGGCAGCTCATGGGGGGCAACTGGGTCCCACGTGCGTTTTAATTCAGTCGTGCTGAGCAACGCTTCGTCGGGAAATGCAGCTGCCTGCCAGATCATTTTGCTCCACTGGGGCGCTGGGCCCATGCCCTCGCGCACAGCAGGCTCACCTTGCAAAACGCGCTGGGCGCTCGGACTGGCGCCTCTCGTCGCGGGTGCCAGGAAAGACATGGCCTGCCCACGAAGGCCGATCAGCTCCTGATCGTCGACTCCATTGATCTCGACGCCGCACTGAGCTGCCATCTTGATGCCCGTCGTATAGACCCGACCGAAACGATCATCTGCTTTCCGCGTCGAGCGAACCGTGGACGCCTTACTGATTCCCTGCTTGGACTTCTTCAACCGAGTCCGCTTCTTCCTAGCCGCGCCAGGGTGATCGCGGCGTCGGTCGCGCGCGAAATCCGTGCCAAAGTCGGAAACGGCCACTTCGACATGCCGATCATCTCTGCAACTTCCAGGCCAAAGGGAATTGTCGATGGCCACGGCCGCTACTTTGTCATTGGGGGTCGCCTGCAGACGCTTCGATACTCCTTGAAGCTGAACACCGGCTCGCGCAGCAACTCCGAGCACGATGTCACGATCGCCGCCGCTGACGTGGACCCCTGTATCATCAATGTAGCCCACGAAATCAATCCCAGGATTGTGGCAGAGGAACTGGTCATATTCCGGCAGCGTGAAGGCACGGACTGCAACATGAGCAACTGCACATCCTGAAAGAAGGCCATGCCTCGCAGAGAGGTCCGTACCACTGTGATGTAGGCCGAGCCGTATGATACGCGGAGCTTGCCATGTGTACCATCTTTAGGATTGGAAGTGACGCCCCATAGTAATGTAGCCGATCTCGAAGCACGTCGAGGGGAGCGCCTTCGTAGAATTTGCTGGAATCCATCAACAACAGGAGGCTACTTGTTATCGATGGCCGCTGCCTCGCTGCGAACCGCCTGCGCCCGCGAGAGGTCAAGGGCGCTCCGGCCAGCGCGCGCTCCCCAATGCGGTCGGTGCAGGACGCGATATAGATCAGCAAGATCACGTCGTCGAAGGCGCTGCCAGACACGATATAGGCCTGAGTACAGGATGATCAGGCGGTTGCCCTGGTCAGGCTTCGCGATGACACGTAGTCGCCGTGGTAGGGCCCCGGAGCGCTCACAACCTTCAAAAAGTGCAGACGTCACATCAAGGCCAGCATCTGGTTGTGCACCAAAGTGCCGAGGATGGATGCGATCAATGCTGGGTGCCGTGGAGTGCGGGAAACCGTTGGCGACGTCGCGGATGGTCTGGCTGCTGGCTAGGGGCATCGCTGGTCGATCGGGAAGCCACGCGCGGTCTGGAACCTGGCTAGCATGCCGGAGCTTCTCATACTTCCGAACTTCAGCATCAATAGTATCATGCGGGTGTGCAGACATACCACCTTCCCTGCGCGCGACAGTCGGGCGTGGGGCATCGGGGGCCGTCGTAGAGCGATGAGGGCCTCGGCTGCCATTTGATGCCGCGGTGTCGCACCAATCCTGCCGGCGTTGTCGATCGCCCTTCGCTTCGTCAAGTTCTGCGAGACGAACGTCCTCTGCAATGTCCTGGCGAAACTTCTCAGGCGCATCAGCTGCGGCATGGGCATCGCGATGAAGCCGTGGAGCAACTGTGGCAGCATGCGGTTCGTCCTCTTCCACATCAGGTGCCTGACGTTGGTGCTCCGCCACATCCACCGCAATGGGGCGGTCGCGAGGCTGCCCCTGGCATGGGGGCAGGGCGGCGGGTTGCTCACAGAGCCGCCCCCCGCCCCGCCCAGACCTGCGCGCCGCCCCTGTCGACTGGAGATCCGTCCACGCAGCCCTGCCAGCCGCGGCGCGCTCTCCACCCCTTGCGCCATCAGCGGCCCGCGGGCCCGTGACACTCGGGGGGCCCGCGGGCACTCCAGCAGACGAATCCTCATCTGCACCAACGCCGGCAACAAACTCAGCAGCAAAACGTGGCTGAGCCCTGCCCCTCGCGCTGTCTACCCCTGGGGTGCTCCTGGGGGCAGGGTCTTGCGTTCTAGCCTTTGGCGACGGAATCCTACCCCGCTCCCCGTTTTCATCTTGGGTGCACCTGGGGTGGGGACTTGCCGACCAACCTCGACCGCGTCGCATGCGCCCGCAGCAAAAGCAGCACCATCACCGCGGGCATCAGGGGCCCCAGGAGCGGGGGCATGCAGTCCAAAGAGCTCGACTTGGTCAAATCCAGCTTCGTCAAACTCAGCGAGACATTCTGGCTCCTGGGCCTCCATGCCCTGGGGCGGCTCGGCCTCGGCAGCTTCGGGTTGTAGGTGCGCCGTCGACGGTGATGGGAGGGGTCCTGGTGTACCTGTGGCGCTGGCCGCTGCATGGCCAGCTGCGACTCGGGCTCCCAGCGCGCTCGCATCAAGTCTGGCGCGCAGTTTCTGTCCAAACTATTCATTTCGAATGAACACCTCAACATCAGCCTACAAGCAGGGGGCCGTGGTGTACTTGTACCTGGGCATGCTGCATATGTTCTCGATGGATTGGCTGAGCCATGTCCGGCCGCGGGCCAGGGCCTTGGCTTCCGAAGTGACTTCAGGCAAGTGCTTGTAATCAACCCATCTAGCCTTCGGCGGGGCCCCCTATGTGGAAAACGATGGGGATGGTTGACCAATCACTGTGCGGACCTCCACTTCCGCAACGTGGGCGAACTCCGCTCGAGCCCTGGATCGCAGGCACCAAGCATCACGAGCGAGTTGGTCAAGTCCAGCCTGCGCAGCAGCCTCAACAAGGGCAGCCATGTGCGACCAATCGGGGCCAGGCATGACGGGCCCATATACTCGCTCAGTGTCCTACTTCTTCGCGACTGTGTAGACCATGTGCTGCTGCCTAAGGCCTTCGCCGGAGAGGCCAAGGGCGACTGGTCTGTGGGGGCGCTTGGGCCATGCGGCATCCACGTTGACCGACTCTGGCAACCGCTCGGCGACAACATTGACCGCGAAGAAATCGATCGCCCGATTCGCTTTCGGAGTGATGCAGGTTGGCAGAAGCGGCGCGACACTAGCCATCTTGGCTCCATGAGGTAAACCAGGCTCTTCGAGATCTCGAGGTGTTGCATTCCAAACACCAGCCAGTACTGCAGGACCTGAAATGTCTGCTATACGTACACCAGTTTGGGACAGGATGCGAACATTCCTGCCTCTGGTGCTTTGGTTGACCACCGGGTAGAAGGCGACAGTATGTAGAGGTGGCCATCCTGGAAGGTGAACGACCGCGCGCAGGGCACGCTGTGGATGAACAGCCGTGCAATCAAAGCCGGGGCCCCGAAGACCAACGTGGCCACGTGCTAGGACCGCCGCTCTTTGTGTCGGTGCTGTCCCGCTGGAAACAGCACCTGGGCTAACTAAGCACCGCCAGCCACGCCGACCTGCCCACGCCACGAAATCAGCATATGCTTTGTCATCAGAGCCCACCTCCTGAGCAACGAGCACCGTGGCAGTTGAAGCTAGAATCTCCTCCTTCAGCGTGCGGGTGCCACGGTTGACGGACTAAATGAAGACGCGTGGGTCGGGATCAGCAGGGGGCCGAACCTGACCATGATGATCAGGGAGGCAACCGATGAGGAGTGGGCTAAACCTTCTGCCGCTTGGCATTGTGTATGGCAAAGAGCTTCTCATTGAACAGCTTGGCGAGGTCATCTCCTGCGCCATCTTCACCAGCCAACTTGATGAGCCCGTTAATCTGGTCGAGTGTGAGCTCATCGGTCTCGCGCTTGGCGCCTGTACCTCCTGCCTCCCCATCATCACCAGGAACAGGAACATCGCGAGCATCTTGGCCATGCTGACCATTCCCGTCCACCTGCACGGGCTGGGGCATCTCCGCGGCTTCTTTGCGCACCTGTTCCTCGAGGCAGGAGAGGAGCTTGGCGGCGGTGTCCTCTCCCAGACCGGCGAATGTCTCGCGCGCATCTCGGGGTAGTTCTTCCTTGGTGAACTTGAAGTGGGGCAGCGGGCCTTGATCGACGCGGCCCTCAAGGGCGACGGCCTTGGCGGTCTCCGCGAAAGACTTCCTAAAGGCCTCGGTCTTTGCCTGCTTCGTTGCGATAGCTGCTTGCTTGTTCTCGAGGGGCGCCTGGAGGTCCTCGAGCTTCTTCGCCATGGCCAGTGTTTCGCTCTCCAACTTACTGAGCTGGGTTTGGACATGCTTGAGTTTGTCCCGAGCGCGGCGGTGCGCAGCCTCAGCGGTCTGGATGCTCTCAGGTTGCACTCGCAGCGACTACACCTCGAGCGAGAAAGCGGCCTTGCAGTGTCCAGGAACTGCAGGATCCTTAATTTGCTTCTCAAGGAACTGGGTGGAGCTGAGCAGCTCCGTTCGTGATACTTCTCCCTTCTTCCAGCCCTCGCCGTCCACGTCGAGGGCCTGTGCATCAGCCTGGGGCTTCGCTTTCTCAAGCTGCTTCTCGAACCTCGCCACCTGCTTCCGAAACTCGGCCGTCTCGTCATTCTGCTGACGGGCCCACGGGGCGAGGGTGGCACGGCGCCATCCTCTTCCAAGTGCGCTTGGCGGCTGCTGTAGCGGCTTCGCCCCGGCCTTGGAATCGGCAAGCTTGGCCACGGCGATGATGCGGGCTGGGGCATTGCGTTCGCAGCGGCATCGGACGCGGCAGGCCCCGCTCTTGTCGGCCCCGCACGCACATCCACAGTGGGGAACCCTCGGGCCACGCAGCACATCGGGAAGAGGAGCCACGATATGGCTCGCGAGCCCTCCTCTCCGCCTGGAGCCCTCCCGCACTGGAGAAAAGAGGACCCCAGACTCGCTGAAAGACTGCCGCGGACTAGCGGTATCCATGTGCCGTCCAGGGACAGCTCAAACACTTAAACCAAAATGGTTACGGAGGAGGATGAGGATGAGGATGAGGATGATGATGATGATGAGGAGGAGGAGGAGGAGGAGGAGACTCGGAGACAGGAGCGTGCAGCCTCGCGGCTCGGGCTTCCACAGCGAGCTCGGCAACAGGGCAAGACGAGCAACGACCGCCCTGCCCCGGGGGGGGCACCCCGGGCCAACCCCAGACATCCGACGTCGTGTTTTTTGTGTTCAGTGCGTGGCCCCCCATCGAGAAAGCGAAAGCGAGGGGGAAAGAGGGAATACGAGTATCTAGCGGGGAGCAATCAAGAAATCCAGTGAGAGCTGCATTCTTACGAGACTTCACGGGGCCCAGACCCCAAATTGCCAAATCTTCTTGGGCTTCTCGCGTGCTCCCTGGAGCTTCTCGCGTCTTGGCGCGTGACTGGCTTTCCGTTCCGAGTCGTTCTTTGACAGGCCCCTGGGAGGTCGACGACTGCCAGACGCTTGCGGTCGGGAACTTTTTGCTCCGCGTGTCGTCGTGCGGCGGCCCCGGCGCCACGCTGTGCCATGCAAGCCGGCAGCGTGTCACTCTGCTCCGCGAGGCGGGTGGCTGGGAAAGGCTCGGGACGCTGACGTCTCGGGACCGCGGCGTGGACATCGGGCAAACGTAAGACTCGTGTACGTGGGACTCGGGTTGGCCTGACGGGGCCATCATGAAAATGACGAGGCCCAATTGGAAATTTGACGCGAGCTCCCGCTGCAAACATGCTACGGAAATCAAAATCCAGGACGCGCTCGTCAGAAAACGTCGGCTAACCCGAGTTCCAGCTTACTCGAGTCTTACGATTCCCCGAGGATAGCGTGTCGCGCCGAAGCGCGGTGGGCCAGAAGCGGCAGCGCGACACATTGCACCAACATTTCGGACGGTATACACATATACATATATGCATACATACATACATACATACAGACAGACAGACAGACATACAGACAGACAGGCAGACGGACATATATATATATATATATATATATATATATATATACATACATACACACATATATATATATATATATACACATGCCGCTGTGATTTCCTTCTGCGAGGCAGAAAAGTTGCGGGCATTTTTTCTCACCGCGCAAGTCCCCAGGGCTCTCGATCTTGGGTTATCGCCGTGGGCCGTTCTTGCTGCTGGGCCCTGCTGGCCCCGAAGCCTGGCCCGCCCCGACGCGGGACGGAACGCCCACGTGCTCAAAGCCATTCGTTCACGCCGGGCATTCTCGCCTAGTTTCGGGCCCTGCGACCCTCACAGCTCGATCCGGCTCGAACATGGCGCAGAAAGATGGTGTCCACGGCTCTGGTCGTGATTGTTCACGATGTCGTCTTTCCCAATATCCTAAGATGCGGTTCTTGGTCTTCCCCATGTCCTAAATTGGGGTGCTTTATATTCGCTAGAGGGATCCGAAAACCTCCTCCTCCTCCTCCTCGCCTCCTTCTCTTCCGCCTCTTCCATAATTAGAGTGACTCACTCACACTCAGACTCATTTCGTACTCCGCCATACTCAGACTCACTTACACTCAGACGCACTCACACTCAGACCCGCTCGTATGCTGACCCACTCGCACTACCCACAGCCGGACTCACTCACACTCAGACTCACTCAAACTCAGACTCAATACGCTCAGATTCACTCATACTCCGGCTCGCTCACGCTCAGAACCGCTTGCTCTCGGACTCAGTCGCTCACAAACCAACTCACAATCACACTCCTCTCATCCACAGATAGACATACTCAGGCTCACTTATACGCATTGGTGGTCCAATGCTCACCGCGATACAGCAGGCGTAACGTTTGGACACCCCAAGGAGGAGGCGCCAGGGGTGGGGACATTCCATGATTCGCTCCCACATCGTGGGGATATCTCAGGAGGTTTGCTTGTTTGGGTGCCCAACATCTTCTGCTGTCGGAGCAAATTTTGAGGATGTATCAACCGAGGCGCTGGTTTCAGCACTCCCAACGGGGAGCCGCCAGGGGTGGGGACACGCCAGGATTCGCGCCCAGATTGTGGGGACATCTGGAGCGGTTTGTGTCTCGCGTGCCCGACACGCTCTGCTTTCAAAACGAACTGTGAGGATGTGTCATACGGTTTGCCTGTTCCTGCCCCCTTTTTTATATATAAAGTGGTCCAATGCTCACCGCGATGCAGCAAGCGTAACACACTTGGGCACCCCAAGGAAGGGGCGCCACGTGTGGGGACAGCCCAGGATTCGCGCACAAACTGTGGGGATGTCTCAAGTGGTTTGCCTGTTTGCGTGCCCAACACATTGTGTTTTCAAAACGAAATGTGCAAATTCTTAAACGTTTTGCCTGTAGCTGCCCCGCATCAGCTTTTCCGGTCTTGCGTTGTAGTTTGGCATCCCAAGGGGGTAGCCTCCAGGGGTGGGGACATTCAAGGGTTCGCGTCAAATTTGCGAGGATGTCTCAGGCGGCTTGCCTGTTTGTGCCTTCCCCCCAGCAGGCGTGGCATTTTGGGCACCCGAAAGCGGATCCGCAAGGGGTGGGGGCACTTCCTGATTCGCGCTGAGATTGGTGGGAATGACTGAGGCGGTTTGCTTCTCTGCCCCCCCCAAGCTTCTCTTTGGATTTGGGTGCTCGTGGCACACTCGCTCACTCACCTCTTTCCCCCCTTTCCCCACTCGGACGCACTCATTCGCACTCGGACTTATGTGCTCATCATCACCTGCTCCTCACTCAGACTCACTCATCACACTCAGACTCGCTCATGCTCAGATCCGATCAACCTCAGACCCGCACACAATTGCTCCCTCATACCTATACTCGCTAAAAGTCAGACTCACTCACACCTAGACCAACTCACGCTCAGAGCCGCTCGCGTTCAGACTCACCTGCCCTCAGGCTCACTCGTACTCAGACTACCTCGCACCTCGGCTCACTCATACTCAGATTTATATTCATCGCACTAAAACTCAGACTCGCCCACACTCAGACTACCTCGCACTACGGCCCGCTCTCACTTAGACTCGCTCGGACTCAGACTCACTCATACTCAGACCCACTCGAACTCACATTGAGTACCACACTCAAGCTCAATCGTACCCGGGTCCACTCGAACACCGACTCGCTCACACTCAGTCCACCCACGCCTATATTCATTCGCACTAAGGCGCACACGCACATGGCTACTGCGAAAACAGCTGCGGTAAACTGGCGTGGCACTTGGGCACCCCCAAATGCCAGCAGGCGCCGCGAGTAGCACGCCAGAGAGCGGGCGTATAATCGCCATGCGCGCTTGCATGAATTGCCGCGGGGAGTACGGTGAGAGGAATTCCGCTTCGCTCTTCCGCTTGTGTTCCCTCGCCTCTCCTGAAATATGTTCAGAAAAGAAAGATGATGTCCTTGAAGTCGTCGCTGTCGTCGTCATTGCCGCACGTGTCGTCCACGTGGAGTCGCTCTCACACCCAGATGCGCACAGACACGAGAAAATACTATCGCATCTGGGGATTTCCGCCTCGAGTAATTACATAGACGCCTCCAGACCTCCTCCCACATCATACACTCCTCCTCCTTCTCCTCCTCTTCCCCAGGCTCACTCATCCATACTCAGACTCACTCATACTCAGACTCACTCACGCTCAGACTCACACGTACTGCGACGCACTCATACTCACACTCTCATGCTCCAGCTCATTCACACCCAGACTCATTCAGACTCACTTGCACTCAGTGCTCACCTCGAGATACCAGGCGTGGCATTTGGGCACTTGGTGGAGCCGCCAGTGGTGGGGACACTCCAGGATTCGCGCCAAGATTGTGGGGATGTCTCAAGCGGCTTGCCTGTTTGGGTGCCCAGCATCCTCTTCTTTCGGAACAGACTCCGAGGATGTCTCAAGCGAGGCGCTGGTTTCAGCACTCCAAAGGGGAAGCCGCCAGGGCTGGGGAGACTCCAGGATTCGCGCCCGCATTGGTGGGGACGTCTCAAGCGGCTTGCCTGTTTGGGTGCTCGACACCCCCTGCTGTCGGAACATATTTGAAGGGGAACTGGGACACACAAATAAATACACACAATAAAACTATTCCCCATGTTTTCGCATATTTTCTGGGTTTCTGTCTTCCCCCCCACTTCCCATATTTTCCCATATTTTCTGGGAATCGCAGATTAATTGTGTCTGTGTGTTTTTTCCCCTCCTGAATATTGTGAGGATGTGTCAGGCGGGGCGCGGGCTCCAGCGCCCCAAGGGGTAGCCGCCAGGGGTTGCATCGCATGGGCCCCTTCGCGCCCCGGTTGTGGGGGCGTCTCAAACGGTCTGCCTGCTTCGGGCCCCCGCCTCGCCTGCGTTCAGAGCAGACTGTGAGGATGTCTCGGGAGGGGCGCTGCTCCCCGCGGCCCAGTGGGGAGCCGCCGGGTGGCACAGCACGGGCCCGTTCGCGCCCAGGTTGCGGGAATGTCTCAAGAGGCTTGCCTGTTTCGGACCCCCGACTCGTCTGCGCTCAGAACAGGTTGTGGGGACGCGTCAGGCGGGGCGGTGGCTCCAGCGACCAGAGAGGCCCAGATCGTGGGGATGTCTCGGGCGGCTTGCCTGTTTCGGTGCCAAGACCCGTCAGACTCGGACGACGACGACGACGAGGACGACGACGACGACGACGCACACTCACACTCAGACAGATCAGATCCCCCACGCCCACACTCGCACTCAGATGCTCTCAGACCTCTCACACTCACACTCACACTCGCACTCCGACCAGTCACACTCAAACGCACTCAGACGTCTCACGCTCACACCCACACACAGACGACGCACATTTTCTCACACTCATGTACGTAGGCTCACTCACACTCAGACTAACACATTCGTTCCCAGCCTATCATACTCAGACCCATTCATGTTTAGACTCTCTCGCGCGCAGACGCTCGCAGCGGGAAGGGTGTGGGCACACAGATGCGCATATGCTTTTTATTTTCGCTGCGTCGGGTCGAAGGGTACACGCACGAGTGGCCCTAGGCACTGATGACCTTTGGTGTGCGGCTTGGGGAGCGCGGAAGGGTGTGTGTGTGTGTGTGTGTGTGGGTGTGGTGTGGTGGCACGCCCAAGCGCGCAAGCCGCTGGTATCGCATCGCATTCAGCGATCGGTGGGCTCCAGCGGGCCGAAGGCCACGCCAGCGAAAAGTCCCTCTTGCGCTGCTCCCCAGCGGCTGGACCCCTTGGCGGGGACCGTCTTTTCGCGCACAACCGTCCGTCGGGGCCCCTCCGAGGCCGAAAACTGTCAAAAGCCGCCCGCCGCGATTTTCTTCGCGACGCGAGGGGGTCTGGTTCTCGGGTTGCAGCTCGGGTCTCTGGCGGCCGTTCGGGACGACTCGGGCCCCCCTGGGAACGCACCCGGCGAGGCGCAGCTGCTGGAGAGCCTCCCGAGGCTAGAAAACCGCCGACGACCGACGAGGATGATTGAAAGCCTCGAACTTCGAACCTCAAACTCGCAACGGTCAGGGGCGTCCGCGCCCCTGACCCGAACCTCAGAAGCCTGGGGGAACCCAGGCATGAGGCCAATGCCACCTCATTTGGCGACGGAGCGCCTCGATTCTGCGCGGAACTGGGGCCCGTCGCGCATCCACGCGCCATATATCCATGTCTGCGCTTCCGCGAACGACGGCTGGAAGGCTTCATCGGGGAGGGCGGGACGGCACAAACATGACCTGCTGGAGGTCTGCGCGGATTGCTCAAATCTGCGCTGAACCCGTCCTCCCTGGCTCGGCGGGTTGCTGAAGGCGCCCCTGGCCCAGGGTGCCCCCCCAGCAATCCCTTCCACTTTGGGAGCCCCTGGGGGCCCTCGGGGCCTCGCGAGGGGCGCCCGGGAGGCCGTCCTTGGACATCCCGGGGGCACCTTCAGGGCCAGGGGGGCACTTCCCCGCAACGCCCGACTGGCGTAGGCGGGGCGTGCCCGGGGGGGGGCGGGCCCGGCGCAGCTCCTCGGAATCCGCGCGCGGAGCCCGGCAGCGGGCCGCACACGGACTGCGAGGAGGGCGACCGCGCACCCGGGGCGCCCCACCGGCCGCGTCTTCTGCTCCTCGAGGGACTTTCCGGGGCCCGCACCGCGCAGAGTCCCCGCCCCGCGGGGGTTTGCGTCGTGTCGACGGGCGGCGGCCCCGCCGCCGGCGTTCCACGCTGGCTGCCGCCGGCGACCCGGGATCGGTCGATGTTGAACGATCTGACGCTTCGGAAACGGCCGATCGTTCAAGGTTGAGCGATCCCCGCGGTGTCAGGCACCAGCGCTGGGGCTAAAAGCGTCCTGGATGGGGTTTGAGTAGATGGGGTCGCAGGATCGCGCCGCATCGGCGATGCACCGGCGGTACATCGCCGATGCCTCGGCGATGTAGCGGCGACGTCGGCGAGGCATCGGCGCCGTTGGCGTGGAGAACATCGGGCTCCACATCGAGCCGCCTCGGCGATGCATCGGCGATGCGGCGCGATCCTCCGACCCCATCTACTCCGACCTCATCTAGGAGGCCTACAATCTGGCCCGTACCGCGCAGAGGTCCCCCAACCCGGGCCCCCGTCTCGACCGTGCGGGCGCCGAGCGTGCCGTAGGTCACGAGGTCCTCGAAGTACGGCGCGGCCAGGGGGTCTAGGAACTCCAGGGCAGCGGGCAGCACCTGCTCGGCGCTCTGCAAGAGTGACCCTAATGCAACCAAGCAGGGTGAGTCTCCTCCTCCTCCTCCTCCTCCTCCTCCTCCCAATCGTCGTCCTCCTCCCTCTCGTCGTCGTCGTCCTCCTCCCTCTCGTCGTCGTCGTCGTCGTCGTCGTCGTCGTCGTCGTCGTCGTCGTCGTCGTCGTGATCGTCGTGATCGTCGTCGTCGTCGTCCTCCTCCTCCTCCTCCTTCCCTCCTCCTCCCCCTCCCCCTCCTCCTCCTCCTTCTCCTTCTCCTCCTCCTCCTCCTCCTCCTCCTCCTCCTCCTCCTTCCCTCTGCCTCCACTCGTTGTCGTGGGGCCGCGCGGGAGCGCGGCGGCCGCGTGGGGTTCTGGCCCCAGAGCCGCGACTCGCGACGAGTGGTTGTGGAAAGGGGACAGGGGGCGCCGACGTCGCGCTGTTCCTGCAGCGTTGCTCCCCAGAAGTCTGAGCCCCTTCCTGGCTCTTCCTCCCGAGCCGTCCTTCTTGAAGGCTCCCGAGGCCCGTGCCGGGGCACTCCCGGAGACCGAAGGCAGCGCATGACCGCCCGCCGCCGCAGACTCGGAGGTCAGGGAAGCTCGACGGTGCCGACGACGGCAGGATCAATCAGCGTCGAATCGGGAAATCGGATCGAATCGAGATCTTGGTCGTCTCGGGCTGCATCGGCACGGAGTCGGAATCGAGTCGGGTCGGTTGCGCCAGGATGCACTGAAGCGCCTCATGCAGTCATCGGGCCGCGCCGGATCGTCGGAGCATCGGATTCGAATCGGATCGGCCTGGCCAAAACCGACACCGAATCGGATCGATATGAGTGAAATGGACCAAGCGACCAAAACTACACATCGGGCAGGGACGATTCATCAACCAATCATCTCTCGTCTGGGTCGCTGGCTGCGGCCCAGCGGCCTCGACGGCGACGACGACGAAGAGCCGGGAATGCTCTTGGTCGCCCACTTCCAGAATGAGGGCGCGGCGACTCCTCCGGGGCTTTGCTTGGAAACGCTTGGTCGCACTACGGTAGGGCCGAGTCGTGACGACCCTGGCGTTGGCTTCTGTAGAATAATAATACTACTACTACTACTACTACTACTACTACTACTACTACTACTACTACTACTACTACTACTACTACTACTACTACTACTACTACTACTACTACTACTACTACTACTAATATTAGAAATAATAATAATACTAATAATACTAATAATAATACTAATAATAATAATAACAACATTCATAATAATAATACTAATAATAGTATTAATAATACTAATACTGACAATAACCATGACGAGTAAAAATATATACTGAGAAGATAAGAGCAACAATAACAATACTAATACACATTGTACTTTAAACAAAGGGGTTAGAGCGTAATTTTTGGCCCAAGATGGCTCCAAGAGGGCACCAGAGACCCCAAGATGGCCTCCTAGATCGCCCAAGATACCTCAAGACGGATTAATATAGCCTCCAGCACGCATCCAAGAGGCCCCAAGACGGCCCCAAGACGCTTTCAAGTGCCCTCCGAGCCCTCCAAGGATCCCCCAAAGAGGCCAAACTGAGTTCAACATAGCCCCAAGAGGGGCCCGAGAGGGCCCCCAGACGGCCCCAAGAGCGCCCAAGAGCGCCCCAAGAGAGCTCCAAGGGGGCCCCAAGACGGAATTTTTGAGACTTCGAGGGGGCGATTCGAATTCGACCCCCCCATTATTCTGAACAGCGGGGGCCAAGACGGCCCCAAGAGGCCTCCCAGATCCCCCCCAAAGAGCCCCAAGAGGGCTCCAACGACCCTGTAATGACCCTGCAAGGACCAGCAATGACCCTGCAAACACACTGCAATATCCAACCTCCTTCCTCCGCTACTTGGGAGGTTTACCTCCCCCCCTCCCTGGGCGTGACTCATAGCAGCGTCTAAGATGGTCCAGGACGGCTCCAAGAGGGCCCTAGAAAGCCAAAGATGGCCTCCTCCTCCTCTGCTTCAGTTCCTCCTCCTCCTCCTCCTCCTCCTCCTCCTCCTCCTCCTCCTCTTTCTCCTCCTACCCCCAAGCTGGTCCCAGCAGCAACATGACCACCAGCCGGAGCACCACAAGCAGCAGTACCAGCAGCAGCAGCACCAGCAGCAACAGCAACAACATCAGCAACAACAACGCCAACAGCATCAGCAACATCACCGGCAGCAGCACCAGCAGCTGATAATTTTCTAAACGCACGCGGGTTTCATATACAAATCAGTGCAAGGGCTAGTATCACGGATGCCCATCGAGATGCGGCTCGAATCTGCGCAACATTGGCGTCGGATCGTAGATACAGCAACCTGCGCCAACAACGCTTACCACAGGGAGCACCATGGCGCATCTTGCACTGATTTCTGTCTTAAGCTTCGCAGCGCAAAGCTATTTGAGGATCTTGTTATCGGACCCAAGGTACTGCCCACCGAGTCTGACGCTTCCAAAACGGCTGTGCGACCGCGTACTTCCAGGCGTTCCTGATTAACCGACTCACCTGGTGATCGTTTCTAGATGGGCTGGTGGGGATATTTTTCGGTATGCAGGCGCACGAAGCGAGTCGGATGCCGGGTAAGCAGGGGTAAGCTATGCCACGCTGGTGGGGGCATTTTTTGGGTACGCCGGCGCGCGAAACGGGTCGAACGCCCGGCTAGCAGGGGCAGGCTATGCCACTGGCTGTGGAAAAGAAGCGAAGAGCAACGCCAGGTGCTGGGCCGAACTCCGGCGGCCAAAATGGAGCGAAGGCGACGTAGGGCACCAGAAGCGTGAGGGAGGTGGAAGGCGGTGTACACAAAGGCGGCGAAGGGTGACCAGAGCGCCACTCTTACCCAGGAAAGCGGGGGCGAAAGTGGGATACCAGTCGCTGGTAGGGATACTTCTGGGTACGCGGGCGCGCGAAACGAATCGAACCGGTGAGCAGCGCCACGCACAGAACGGGACGGAGCACAGGGCAGCCAAAATGGCGTGGGCGGCATCGCGGCACGTCGCTGGGAACACGTCCAAGTAGGTGTCGAACAGGATGCAGGTCAGTGGAAGGCGACCCCACTTGCGACCACGGAGAGAACGCCACATTTACCCAGGACGGCGGTGACATACAGGGCGAAAGAGATCGTCGTTCAACTCTCCAGGTATGCATGTCGAACTCGACGTCCATGAACCCTTCGGCCAGACAGACATAGAGAAGCGACCAGGCAACCCCGCAAGCAGCGTGAGTCACACTGAGGGACAGGCGTGGGCAAGGCGAGGAGGTCGCGCCAAACGGACGCCGAGGAGACAAGCGGCCTCCAGGTCCCCAGGTAGTACAACGCGTAGTCGGGCCGCGGCAACGCGGTGGCCAGGTGCGGTGCGTGGAAGCGGGGCTGGCCAGGCTGCTGCCGCTCCGCGCCCTCCAGAGGGCGGGTCAGAAACCCCTCGGGTGGGGGTGGGCACAGGCAGACTGACTGCGCGTGCCGAGCAGGGAGAGGGGTCATCTCTCGTCGGCAAGGAGCTGCGGCGCGACCAGGGGCAGCTCGTGTTGGGCTGCCCGCGGGGCGGCTGCAAGCTGTGAAACAGGTTCAGGAGTGGCGGCTCCGCCGTGGGAGTGCTCCTGCGACGGCGGGTGGTGATGGCGAACCCCAGGAGCAGCTAATCGCTGCAAGTGTTTGATGACAGAACCAGGGCTAGGCCCAGGAGCGCTCCTCCCCCAGATTTCGCGGCCGTCCTGGAGAGCGGCGCCTGTCTCCGCGGCGGGGCGTCGCCTTCCTTGCCCGTGCCAGCCGCGCCACAGGTGCCGCTCGCGCAGCTGTTTCCAATCGACCCCGGAGTGCAGCGCGTCGTCCATGGACCGTGCGTCCCCTTTGTGGTGGCGGAAGGAGTCCACGAAACTAGCGCGCGCTTGCTGGTCGCGCCGGAGCGGGTCGCGTGCTGCTTTGGGGCTGGGAAAGGCGTGCTTTTGGACAAGCGCGTGCCGGGCGCCTGTGAACATCGCTCCCGAGGTGCATTGGAATCGCTTGGTCTTCCTGCCTGGAAGCTCCCCGTAGACGTCCCACTGTGCGCCTTCGATCCTGACTTGTAGAGTTGCTTCCCCGTGTCGGGATTCAGGGGTCAAGGCCGCTGGCGGGCGGCTCGCCGCCCATCGCCGTCGGGCGTGGCGGCTCGCTGGTTCCAGGCGTTGCTGCTGCTGCTGCTGCTGCCGCCGCGCTCGCCGCCTGTCGTCTGTCGCCTGTCAGACCCCCCCAGGCCGTCGACGTTGTCAGGCGCCGGGGTCCGCCCCGCGGGCGGCGAGAAGGCGTGGGGGTCGCCGGTTCTCGGGGCCAGGCCCGGTGCCCAGCCGCTTCCAGGCAGACGCGCTAGCGGCGCGCGCTGGCCGTAGTGCCGTCGTTCCTCGGCGCTGGGACTCGCGCTGTTGCGGGGGAGGGCAGCGTCGAGATGGGGCGCGTCCGTCCGCGCGTCGCAGCCACGAGTTATAGGGCCGGTCGAGAAGGTGCGCGGGTGGGTGGTCGCCCGCCACTGCTCGTCTGGCGCCCCAGGCTTCTGTTCCAACGCCTGCTCTGTCCCCGGGTCGTCGGCGTCGGCGTCGGCAGCGGCGTCGGCGTCATCGTCAGCGTCGGCGGTCGTCTGCCGCCTGCCTGAGCCCGCCAGGCTGTCGACGTTGCCGAGCGCCAGGTTCCGCCCCGCGGGCGGCGAGGGGGCTGGGGGGTCGCTGGTTCTCGTGGCCAGGCCTGGTGTCCAGCCGCTTTCAGGCAGACGCGCCAGCGTCGCGCGCTGGCCGCAGCGCCGTCGCTCCCTGGCGCTGGGACTCGCACTGTCGCAGTGGAGGGCGGCGCCAGGATGGGGCGCATCCGTCCGCGCGTCGCAGACGCGGGCTGCAGGGTCAGTGGAGTGCACGGGTGGGTGGTCGCCTGTTCCTGCTCGTCTGACGCCCCTGGTTTCTGTTCCATCGCCTGCGCTGTCCCCGGGTGGTCGGCGTCGGCGTCGTCAACGTCGTTGTCGTTGTCGTCGTCGTCGGCGTCGTCGGTGTCGGTGTCGGCGTCGGCGTCGGCGTCGGCGTCGGCGTCGTCGGCAAACAGGCGGGTCGTGCTCGTGCCAGGACAACCGGTGACGGCTGACGGCGCAGAGGGGCCTTGCTCACTCCAGGCTTGCTCGTCTGGCGCCCCCAGCATCTGTCCAACGCCTGCTCTGTTCCCAGGTCGACGGCGTCGACGTCGGCGTCGTCAGCGTCGTCGTCGTCGTCGTCGGCGTCGGCGTCGGCGTCGGCGTCAGCGTCGGCGTCGCCGACGGCGTCGGCGTCGGCGTCGTCGTCGGCGGCGGCGGCGACGTCGGCGTCAGTCAGCGCGAGTGGCGGGGCTCTGCCACGGGGGCCCAGCACGTTCTCCAGGTCTCCGTCGAGGCACTGGCCGCGCCAGGATGGAGGGTCAGTCGAGGGAGTGCGTGGGCGGATGGTCGCCTGCTGCTGCTCGTCTGGCGCCCCTGGCTTCTGCTCCAGCGCCTGCTCTGTCCCCGGGTCGTCGGCGTCGGCGTCGGCGTCGTCGGCGTCGTCGGCGTCGCTGTGTCCCGCCCCGCGTCGGTCCCGATTCCCTGCCTCTGTCTACCACCCCGCGTCGCGTTCGTCATCGCTGTGCCCGCCGTCGGGCGCCGCGGCTGCCCGTCCTTAGTCATCGTCCGAGGGCGACCCCGGCTCGGAGGGGTGTCGTCGGGCGTCGTCTGGGACTGCCCTGTCGAGTCGCGTGTCCCCTGGGCCCCCAGGTGGCGAGATCCTGAGAGGGGGGGCATGGGCGTCGGCGGGGGAAATAAGCGTGGGCGGAGCGTGGGCGTCGGAATCAGTCGTTGAGGCGCGGTCTTCGTCGCCGTTGCCTTGCGCCGCATCGCCGTCGCGTCTTCCCCAGGCCTGGAGAAGGTCGGGGGGGGGGGGGGGCGGTGGGAGTGATGCCGACGTCAGTTGCTTCCCCAAGTGCGCCACAGGCGAGGGGGGGCGCGCCGTCTCCCTCCCCCTCTGCCCCAGGTGTGCGACTGATCGCCGCAAATGCTTTTTCACGGTGCGAAGCGTTCGTCGGCTCTCTCCCAGGTAGGCGGCTGATCGCCGCAAAGCACGGCTATCTGGGGTGGGGGGTGGGGGGCGGGCGGGCTGGGCGGCCGCCCCGATCTCGATTCGGTCGCGACGCGGATCTGTTCGATCGGGGGCGAGCCGATCCAGTCCCACTCTGCCGCCCCCTAATGTCGGGGGCGGGGCGGCTACCCTCCTGCGACCGAGCTTTTCCTCGCGGTCCCTCGCCGGCCTCGGGGGGGGGGTTCGCGGGGCGGGTCCTCCTGGCATTCGTTCCCGCGATCCAGCAATCAACTCCCGCTCCAGGTCGCCCTCGTCGTCGCTGTGACCGCCGACGGGCCCGGCGGCGGCCCGCTCCTGATCGACGTCGGAAGGCGTCAGAAATTCAGGGGCGCGTCTGAGGGCGGCTCCTTGCGTGGCTCTGTCGCGTGGCGTGTCCCGAGCCTGGGCTCGGTCCCCGTCGCGATCCTGTGCGAAGGGTTGCGGGGGCCATGGTCGTTCGGGGGCGTGCAGTCGTGGTCGCTGTTGCAGTGTGTTTCTGCACCGTCATATGTTCCCCATGTCTGGGCAGGATCGAGTGGGGCGGTAGGGGTGATATCAAGTGCCTCCCAAGGGGCGCGACAAGAGCTGGTGCCCTATTCGCATCGTCGTCTACCCCCTGGCGTGCGACTGATCATCGCAAATGTACTGACTTGGTGTGGCGCGTCCCCAGGCGCCTCCCCACGCGGGCGTCTGACGGCCGCGATGGCGGAGGAGCGGGGGGGCTCGTGGCTGGCTGTGCGACCAATGATCGCAACTGCATCGGGTGAGCGGTCTTCCGCAGGCTGGCGACTAATCGGCGCAATCGCATCGAAAATAGGCGGGGGAAGGGGGGATGTTATCGGATCGATCCGGCTCGAGGGGGCGCAGGAAGGCGGTGTCAAGGGCTCTGGTCGTGATGCTTCCTGGTGCGCGGCTCTCGATTGTTCCATCTGGATGGCCACGGCCTCCGTCGTCTCGTGTCTGTGACGGCGGATCCGCCGCGTCCCCGAGGTGGTCACGATCAGCACGATCAGCTGCCCGATCCTCCGCGCTGAGAACGCTGACTGCCGAGGCGTGCCCGTCGCCTGGGTTCGCTCCCGAAGCGCCAGGGGAGGCCGCCGCAGCCGCGGCCGCAGCGGCGGCGGCGGCGGCGGCAGCGAACGCGGCAGCGGCCGCGGCGGCGGCACACGCGGGGGAGGCCGCGGCGGCGGCCTCCGCGGCGGCGGCCGCGGCGGCGGCGGCGCCCGCGGCGCAGGCCGCGCACGAGGCGCCAGCGGCGGCCGCGGCCCCCCGCAGCGCCGGCCGCGCCCGCGGCGCGGAAGGCGCAGGCGGCGCGCGCGGCTGCCGCGGCGGCCTACGGCGGCAAGCCGCGCGGCCAACGGCGGCAAGCCGCGCGGGGCGGCGGGGCCGCCGCGACAGCGGAGGCCGCTGCGGCGCGGGGAGCGCCCGCGGTGCCCGCGGCAACCGCGGCGAGGGGGGCGCCGGCGGCAGCAGGGCCCGCGGCGCGGGCAGCAGCGGCGCGCCGCTGCCGCCGCCGCCGCGCCGCCGGGGTCTCCACGGAGGGGGTGGCCGCGGCCGCGGTGCAGGCGGCGGCCGAAACAGGCGCGGCCGCGCGGGGAGCGGCGGCCGCGGCAGAGCCCGCGGCGCCGCCAACGCCAGGGCCCCCAATCAGTCCGGTGCCGCCGCGGGCAGACATGCCGAGGCGGCGGCGGCGGCCGCGGCGCGCGGCCCGGCCGCGCCGGCCACCAACCTCGACCTTTAACCCCGGAGGGAGGAGGCCCCCCCGGGAGACGTTTTGAGCCGAAGGGGGCTACGGACGCTGGTGGGGATACGTTTTTTTGTCGCGGCCGCAAGCGGAAACGCAGACGGCATCCGAAAAGCTGGTGGGGATACGCGCAGGGTCAAGAAACATACTAATTATATTAATAATAATACGAATGAAAACATAAGAATAACAATAATCATAATACTACTAATAATACTACTGATACTACTAATAATAGTAATACTATTAATGATAACGCTAATGATGCAATAATAAGAAGTATAAGAAATTATAACTACTACTACTACTACTACTACTACTACTACTACTACTACTACTACTACTACTACTAATACGCCATAATAGTAATACTAATAATACTAGTAAGATTACGAATAATAGCAACAATAATACATATATTATCAATAATAATAATGATACTAATCAAAGTAATAGTAATACTAATACCAATACTAATAATACTCGTAACACTAAACATGCGAATAGTAATGATAACAAATAAGAGAAAACGCCATACACATAAACTTTTGGCGCTCCGCGCGGATTTCATGGATCCGCGACGGACCCCCCTCCTTGGCGCGCGGAGCGCACCAGGGGCGGCGCTGGAGGCGCCGCCAGGGGCGCCCAGCGCGGGTACAAGAAATCCGCGCGAATCGCCAACAAACATATGTTTATGGCGTTTTCGTCTTTCGATTCTGACACTGCGTGAATCGTTCAACCTGGAACGATCGCGACTCTCCGCGAAAGCGCAGATCGTCCGATATTGGACGAATGGCCGCTGGCGGCGTTCCGCCTCGAACGCCCGTGGCGGGGTTGCCGCCACGTCGGCAAGACACGAAGACGCCGCAGGCAAGAGCGATCTCTGGTGCGCGGCTTGCCGATGGCTGCGCGTGGTGAGCTAACAAGAAGAAGAACAACGGCATTTCTTGAAAGTTCGCGCGGATTTCTTGAATCTGCGCTGGACCCCAGCGCGCCATGGGCGGCGCCGGAGGCGCCGTCGAGGGGGCCCAGCGCGGATCCAAGCAATCCACGCGGAGCGCCAACACATTATGTTTATGCCGTTTGTTCTTCTTCGACTCGTATCTTTTTTCCTTAAGCAAAACAGACAAAGACATACATATCTTCCATGTATATATATATAATTATGAATGGCGTTTGTATTTTTATGTTCATGATTTTGTGTATGGCGTTTTTCCTCCTTCGAATAGTAGCGGTCTGCGCGCTTGGGCTAGCCCCCGCCCCGCTAAGCCCCTGACGTCATTTTTTGTCACTATACGTGGACTCCTGGGGGTCTCGCGCCAGCCTCTCACCCCGAGTCTTAGACATCGGGCGCGTCCCTCTACATGAGAAATACTCGACAAATAATGCAAACATGATGTTGTGGGGACGACCCTGTGACTGTTTTTGAACAAGGTTTGGCGATGTTTTCGTTTTCTTCGACAATCCGCCTGTAGGAGGACATGCCCGACCCAACCCGAATCGTTCTTGGATGGCCCCCAAGGCGGAACGCATCAAACATCTGCCGTCGATCTTTTCGACGCGGGGGGGTCTGGGGCAGCGGCCTGCGAGCTCGGGCTTGACTCTGCCAAATGCCCCCCGAAGGTCGCGTGCCAAAGAACACTTCGGCGGAAAATCGCTCTCGCGCGCAACCGACCTGCGCATTCACGTCCAGCAGCACCCGCCGGCCCACCTCTCGGAGGAACACAAGCGGCCATGAGCACGTAAACTCTTAGAGGTCCGCGCGGACCCCGACTTCCTCGCGCCCCCAAACCTCCGGCGTATTGGCTGCCAAACAACGGCTCAAGATGAAAAACGGGTCCCTGGGAAGGGGTCGAGATTTCTGGGGACCCCGCATTGGAAAAAAACGAAGCATCAAATTTCGAGGTCTCGAACAAAAATACGACGGACAATTTGAGGCCGTTCTCGTCCTTCGGGGGCCCTTGCTGGGCCCTGGTGCTGTCAAACATCGACCTTGGATGGAAAATCCGTCTCCAGGAGGGAACCAGACATCTGTAGAAGCACGTACTGAAACAAAATCACGACGTCGGATGTATGGGGATTTCTGCGATCGACGCTGGATCCCCCTGGCGGCGCCTGTGGCGCCACCACTGGCGCGTTCCGCGCGCCAGGGAGAGGAGCCCCGTGCAGAACCAAGAAATCCGCGAGGATCTCCGAGCAATGGCGTGATGCGACTTTCTTCGGGGGTTGACAAGCACCTCTTGAGCAAAACGTCCTTCAGTGAAAACGACCCGTGACCAAACTGGCTGGCGCGGGCCCGCGAAACATGTAACCGCAAGGCTCTCTTGAGAACCGAAGGAAGGCAATTCGCTAATAGACTTGGCAGAGCGGGGGTACTACCGACCTCCGATTTTCTTCCTCGAGCCTCGATGCCGCGCTCCATGTCGTCCTCGCCCGACAGGTCGGGGTCGCTAACGATGCCGCGCCAGCCGACGCTGGTGCGCGGCTTCTCGAGGTACGAGCGCATGACTACGAACACGTCCTCCCGCAGGGCCTCGGCGAGCTCCCGCAGCTTCTGGCCGGGGAGACGTGCAGACGTCGTGCTACCATAACACTGAATAAAAAACGGAACGAACCTCGGCCACCTCGTCCTGAATCGTTTCTTTGATAATCCCGGAAACAATCCAGGGCCCCCCGGAGGCCGAACTCGACGAAAAGCCGTTCGTCGTGGTGTTTCACGGCGCGAGGAGCTCAATTTTCGGGCCACAACTCGCGCCTACGGCGGCTGTTCGGTGCGATCCGGGCACCCCCAGGGGCGCAAATGCTGGAAGGCATCCCGAGGCTGGAAAACCTCTGGGACCCCCCGAAAACATGCACAAGCCTCGAACTGCGAACGTCCGAAACACCTCGGCTGAAAGCTGTCAAAAAGCCTTCCGTCTCGCTTCTTGCATGGCGCGAGGACGTCAAGACTTGCGCTTCCCCGTCCTGGGCGTACTCGCGCACCGCAACGGGATCGTGCACGGAGCAGGGACCCACCACGGCCATCAGCCGGTCGTCCTCGCCCCCGAGGATCGCGGCCACCTGCTGCGTGGTCCCTAAGCGTTGCGGCGACAGGCCGTGCGATGGCCTCGAAATCTCCAAAGACCTCATTGCGTGGTCCATCACCGCACCGTTTTCGGACCTTGGAGGCCATTTCTGGGGGAGCAACGGTCAGGGGGAGCCAAGGGACCCTCTTACATTGTATGTTTCTGTGTCGTATTTCCAGCGAGTTGCCATTCAAACTTCGCGCGCCTCGAACGCTGCGGACTTGAAAGGGCAACCTTGGGACCAGCCCCAACCGCGGCACAACTTTGGCGGTTGAAAGAAATAACGAAACCACCTCCGCAGGCATTGGCACACAGCTGACCGTCGCGAACAAGCACCACAACAACAAGAACAGAGTAGTACCAGAAGGGCCTGCGACCCAGAACACTCCACTGGCAGAAAATTTACCCAGCGCGCACCCCGACACGCCCATATGAAACAAGCAGACGGCTCCACGAGCATGGAGGGCGGGACAACGCACGAACAGAAACGCGGCCGCCTGATACGTGTGCGCATCATCCGATAGGCTGTGAGAGTTCGCAATGGCTCGAAGGCCCAGCACCAGGACGTGCCTGCAGACACACGTCTCGCAGCAGTGACCGAAAAACACATGGCCCGACAGGCCATTCGCAACAAGAGGACAATACCACTGTGCTTCGCCAGCGGCGCTGCCTCGGCAACACTCGGACAACAGATGGCACGACTCGCGCCGGCATGGAAGCATTCCACGGCGTCCTGGAGCCAAGGGGTGGCCTCCCCGGCTTGTCGAGGCGTGCCCGACACACCTTCTCGATACCTCAGGGCGAGATGGTCCTCGTCAGAAAGGACGAACAATGGAAAAATGATAACGACCACCCCAGGGAACAAATACAGCGCAACGCTTGCACATCGGGATTTTTTCTCTCCCGAAGTGGCTTGTGGCTCCCCCTGGGGGGGTCGAGCGGCACAGGTTTTTTGTCCACTTAGGGGGAAATACTACTGGGTACGGGCTGTCCGTCCGCTAGAGGAACACTAATAGGTCAGGCTCGTCGTCCCCTCGATAGACACTTTTGGGGCATGCTAGTGGCCCGTGAGGAACACTACCAAGTAAGGCAACCGTGGCGTGGCCCGTAACAGGCGCGCGGGGATTTTTCCTGTTTGACGTCCACAACCCCTCCCCGCCCTGAAAAACTGAGAACGGGGGACTCTGGGCAGGCTCTCCAAGAGGGAGAGGAGGAGGGGAGGAGGAGGAGGAGGAGAGAGGAGGAGGGAGGGAGGAGGAGAGAGGAGGAGGGAGGAGGGAGGAGGAGGAGGAGGAGGAGGAGGAGGAGGAGGAGGAGGGAGGAGGAGGAGGAGGGAGGAGGGGAGGGAGGAGGAGGAGGAGGAGGAGGGGAGGAGGAGGAGGAGAGGGAGGAGGGGAGGAGGAGGAGGGGAGGAGGAGGAGGAGGAGGAGGAGGGGGGGGGGGAGCCCCCCACTGCGGACAGCGCCCCCAGGACGAGTCCCGGACCGTCGCAGCAAACCGTTGCCAAGAGTGGCCCTCAGACTACGACCAGCAGCACTCACTTTAGGTCGGGCATGTCCTCCTACAGGCGGACTTTGGAAGACGCAAGGAACACAGACAACACACATAATCAAACATTGTAGAACATCTTCCCCATACTATTTATTGACTACGTTTGAATTTTCCTCCTGTAGAGGGACACGCCCGACTTAACATGAACTTGCGGAGCGGTGCCGATCTGCTGCCCAGGCGCCACGCGGCAGCGCGCGGAATCTCGAGCGTGCCACGGACCACCGAACCGGCGAAACCGATGGAAGGCAGACTCGGCCGACCGCTTCCAGATCGCGACGGAAGCATCGCCCCATACTGGCGGCGAGGGGGGGGGGGGGAAGTGAGAAGGGGAGGGCCTTCTCTCGGGAGCAGCCAAGAAGGGGGTGTCCAAGAGACGGGGTGCAAATCATGACCGGCGACATGTGCGCGGCCCAGCGGGGGGGCCAGGGACGTAATGAAACAAGAAGAGGCGCCATGAAATCTGAGGAAATATCATGGCCCCCGCCATGGTATCCACCCCCCTCTAATCCTCACCCCCCTCTTTGCCGCCCCCGATTCTCAGGAGGCGGCGGGACTTCCCAGAAGCCCTCGCGCCTCCTGTGAGGATTTCTCCGTTTTCCGGGGAGGCTTAGAAAACCCCTCAGAAGGCCGGGGGACTTCCGAGCCTTCTGAGGAGGGCCGCCCCTTCTCACTTCCCCCCGGGCTCGCCGCCGACCATACCAGCACGAGTGCGCCCAGAACGCGTTGCCACGCCCGCGCTGGGCGGGCCGAGCTGTTCGGCCCAGAGCGAGCATCGAACCGACGAAGGGAGGGCACGCCCGCTTGCCCGACCCGCGCACTACACAACATGCGTGGGCAACGCCCGCGTAGACCCGACCACCACGCACGCACCGACATCTAGTGCGACGACCGACGAGTTGGACGCGAGCATGGCAACAACGGATGCGCCCAGCAAGAGAAGTATTGTTCTGATGGGTACGCCAGGTGGGTAAAGACCTTCCCCTGTGCCCGCTGGTCTGCCCAGCCGCCCGAGACGTCCTCGGAGAACGACCCAAATCCCAAAACCATGCAGTCACCCCGAATCCCCACTGACTCATTACACTGGCCCTCCTCCGAATGCTTGGTTCCCAGGCCAGAGCTCGGGCTTCGGGCGGCCGCTCGGGACGATCCGGGCAACGCCCTCGGCGAGGAGCAGCTGCAGGAACGTGTCACGAGGCAAGAAAAGTGTCAGGAACCGACGAAAACGTGCGAAAACCTTTCACACTCGACTATCCACTCGGTGTGGCCACCGCTTGGGGACCCCCGACGCCTGCGCGCGGCTCTCGTTGACGAAGCGCCGGAGGGGCTTCGGCAGGGGCAGGCGGCTCCTGGGGGCCCGCCCAGGGTCGGGGCCAGCGCGGGTGGCCGCACCTCGTCGCCGATGCATCGGGGGCGTCGGGACGGAGAATGCCCCTGACTCCGTCGCCGCGTTGGACAATAATCACGACGGTTTTTTTGTGCTCGGCCTCTGGGGGCCTTCGCCGGGCCCCGGGGCCGTCAACAAACGACCCAATTGAGACCTCTGGGTGTCCGCGTTGTGACAAAGATGATGGCGTCGGGGGCCGCACTGCATCGCCGATGCATCGGCGGGGGTTGGAGGGTGAGGAGGTCGAGGTCCCGCAGGTTGCCGACCTGTGTCTTCTTCATCAGGCGCATCGTGCTCCAGTGCAGGTAAAACACATACTGATCGCGACGGCTTCGCGCGTGACCATTTTCGCACAACTTTTCGGGGGCGTCGGTGATGGAGAATGCGGTCGGGAACTTCTGTTACGGGTATCGCAGCTACGTCCCTGGCGACACGCTACATCCTGCGGGCGGATAGCGTGCCGCTCCGCTGGTCAGGGCAAGAGGCTGAGAGCAGCTTGGGACGTGGATGCTCAGAAATGGGGGTGTGGCTCAGGAGAAGGAGGAGGAGGAGGAGGAGGAGGAGGAGGAGGAGGAGGAGGAGGAGGAGGAGGAGGAGGAGGTTTTTGGAGGAGGCAGGAGGAGGAGGAGGAGGAGGAGGAGCAGGAGGAGAGGAGGAGGAGGAGGAAGGAGGAGGTTGTTGAGGAGGATGTTGTTGAGGAGGATGTTGTTGAGTAGGAGGAGGAGGAGGAGGAGGAGGAGGTTGTTGAGGAGGATGTTGTTGAGGAGGATGTTGTTGAGTAGGAGGAGGAGGAGGAGGAGGAGGAGGAGGAGGAGGAGGAGGAGGAGGAGGAGGAGGAGGAGGAGGAGGAGGAGTGTCGGGTCGAAGCGCGGTGGGCCAGAGCCGGCGGCGCGACGCGCTAAGCCAGAGCTTCGCACCGCACCGATCTCCAGATCAAGAGGAGCAACAGGCTGGCACAACCAAACGCACTCGGAAGCCTGCGCGCATCTCCCGGATCGGCACTGGAGCTCTCTGGCGGCGCCTCTGGCGCCGCCCCCAGGCGCGCCAGCGAGAGGGGCCCAGAGCTTATCTCCAACAAATCCGCGCGGACCTCCGACCGCTTCTGCTTTGCTGCTTTTCCCGTCGTCGCTGATCGAGCCGCATTTCGGATGCATCAGCGATGCTGCGCGATTATCCGACCGTGGCCACGTTTGGAGGCGGCCCAGGGGCTCCTCAGCTGGTCGGGCGTCAACAGCGCTTGCCGCGGGCGCCCCCAGTCCAGGAAGGCCTGCGTCCGACGGGGGACGACAGGGGGGACTGGCTCACTGGGGGGGGGCGTCGACCTGGAATCGGCGATACATCGCCGATAAGTCGGCGATAAGCCCACGATAGCGAACCTGGACATTCCTGGGCGGGGTGGGCAAACAGGCCCCTGCCGGCGATGGATAGGCGGTTGGCCTTCTCATTTTTTTCGTGATGTGGGCCTCCCAAGTCTCTAGACTCCTTCCTCGGGGCCAGCTTTGTGTCCTGAATGTGTTTTTTGGGTAATGTCCCCTCCGCCAGAAACGGACCCCTGCAGCCATCGGGCTGCCATGCGGAACGCTGAAATCAGGAGCGACGTTTCCCGACCCATGACGAAGGGCCGGCCAAAAAACGAGAGCCCCGCACCCAAAGTGGCCGCTACTTCAGCATCTTGACGATATGATGGATGCCCAGGCTAAGACAAAAGCGCGATTTACGCCCTCAGCGCCCCCCCTACTAGGCGACCACGAGGCGAACTTAGGCGTAAGTACGTATACGGTCAGGAACTGCTGCTTCGCATGTCGCGGCGGCGGCCCTGGCGACACGCTATGCCCAGCAAGCGGGCAGCGTGTCGCTCTGCTCTGCGCGGGGTGGGAGGCCGGGAGCAAAGCTCGGGACGTTGGCGCTCTGGGGAGGAGGAGGAGGAGGAGGAGGAGGAGGAGGGAGGAGGAGGAAGGAGGAGGGGGAGGAGAAGTCGACGCCCATGGGACGCTAGCGCGTCGCGCCGCAGCGTGGTGGGCCAGACCCAGCGGCGCGAGACGCGAAACCACAGCTCCTGACCGTAAGCTTGTGGAGTTCCGCGCAGATTCCCCCTTCTCTCCTCCTCCTCCTCCTCCTCCTCCTCCTCCTCCCCTCCTCCTCGTCCGCCGCCTCGTCCTCCTCTTCCTTCTCCTCCCCCTCCTCCTCTAACTCTCCTCCTCCTCCTCCTCTTCCTCCTCCTCCTCCTCACCTCCTCCTCCTCCCTTCCTCCTCCTCCTCCTCCTCCTCCTCCTCCTCCTCCTCCTCCTCCTCCTCCTCCTCCTCCCCTCCTCCTCCCCCTCCCCCTCTCCCCCCCCCCCCCCCCCACCCTCGGAACGGCGGCCAAACATCCGTCAGGTGGGACGGCTCCATAGTGCGCGACGCGCACGGACGGGCCGCAATGCATCGGACAGTGATTCTGTGAAACAGTGAAGCATCACCGGGTGACAGAACGGCAGGAAGAAGTGCAGGAATGCAGTAACGAGACCGCGTCTGCTCACAGACGCAGCTCTGCAAGGAAATAAAACACTCATCCCCGACCCTCAGCTGCCTCGAGCGGCTTACGGGTCTTGGGATGCTTACCGGCCGCAAGCTGGGACAGGACCCACCTTCTGCTGGGAGGCAAGTCTTTGGAGTCAGTGCAGGGGGCCGAAGGGGGGAGGGGGGGAGGAAGAGGAGGGAGATGAAGAGGGGAGGGAAGGGGCGACTCTGTCATCCCCTCCTGCTGCCGCCGGCCTGCCGCTGCTGACCCGCCCATTCCGCCCATTCCGCCCATTCCTCCTCCTCCTCCTCCTCCTCCTCCTCCTCTCCTCCTCTCTCTCTCCCCCCCCCCTCCTCCTTCCCCCCCTTCTCCTCCTCCTCCTCCTCCTCCTCCTCCTCCTCCTCCTCCTCGTCCTCCTCCTCCTCCTCCCCTCCTGATGGCTCAGGGTGCGGGTGGGAGGGCACTTCCCTCCTCGAGCCTGGCGGCGCCAAGCAGACCGTGTAGATCGGGGTGCGCGGGCAGCCATGGCGTGGACAAAATGTGCCCATCTCATTTCCTATCCAGAACACGTTTTACCTATTTTGCTTCAGCAGGGGAAGACAAAACAAAGCACAACCAGACACTTTCGTCTGTCCAGGCGGACCGTCGGCAGTTTGTGTTCATGCAGTCCTTCTTCTTCGGCACTTAGCCCTTCCCCATCACGAACTGCCTCCATGAAGGATGCAGTGGTTCGGGCGCCAAGGAGGTCGAGCTCCAGACCCGTCCTGAGGTGCGTTCTGGCCAGAGGTCAGAAAGGATAATCCAGTGGTGGCGACGAGAAGCCCCGCGGCCCCGCAAAGGCTCAAACGCTACCCGAAACGCCACGAAAACCGTCGTCGTCGTCGTCGTCGTCGTGGTCCTCGTTGTCGTCGTCGTTGTCGTCGTTGTCGTCGTCGTCGTCGTCGCCGTCGCCGTCGCCGTCGCCGTCGTCGTCGTCGTCGTCGTCGTTGCCGTCTGCGTCGCCGTCGCCGTCGCCGTCTGCGTCGCCGTCTGCGTCGCCGTCTGCGTCGCCGTCGCGGTCGCCGTCGCCGTCTGCGTCGCCGTCGTCGTCGTCGTCGTCGTCGTCGTCGTCGTCGTTGTCGTCTTCGCCGTCGCCGTCGTCGTCGTCGTCGTCGTCGTCGTCGTCGTCGTCGTCGTCGTGGTCTTCGTCGTCCTCGTCGTCGCCTTCGCCATCGTCACCGTTGTCGCCGTCGTCGTCGTCGTCGTCGTCGTCGTCGCCGTCGCCGTCTGCGTCGCCGTCGCCGTCGCCGTCGCCGTCTGCGTCGCCGTCGCCGTCTGCGTCGCCGTTCACGTTACCGTCGCCGTTCACGTTACCGTCGCCGTCGCCGTCGCCGTCGTCGCCGTTCACGTCACCGTCGTCGCCGTCGCCGTCACCGTCGCCGTCGCCGTCGGCGCCGGCGTCGGCGTCGCCGTCGCCGTCGTCGTCGTCGTCGTTGCCGTCGTTGTCGTCGTCGTCGTCGTCGTCGTCGTCGTCGTCGTGGTCGTCGTCGTCGTCGTCGTCGTCGTCGTCCTCGTCGTCGTCGTCACTGTTGTCGCCAACGTTGTCGTCGTCGTCGTCGTCGTCGTCGTCGCCTTCGCCTTCGCCGTCTGCGTCGCCGTCGCCGTCGCCGTCTGCGTCTGCATCGCCGTCGTCCTCGCCGTCGCCGTCGCCGTCGTTGACGTCGTCGTTGTCGTCGTCGCCGTGGCCGTTGTTGACCTCGTCGTCGTCGTCGTCGTTGACGTCGTCGTCGTCGCCGCCGTCGTTGTCGTCGTCGTCGCCGTCGGCCGCTGGCCGCCGCCCGCTGCCGAAAGCGGCCTCCGCTGGCCGCCGCCTGCCGCTGCCCGCGGGGCTCCTGGGCCTGGGCCGGGGAGCACCAAAGGTACCTCTTCCTCCTCCTCCTCCTCCTCCTCTTCCTCCTTTTCCTCCTACGCCTCCTCCTCCTCCTCCTCCTCCTCCTCCTCCTCCTCCTCCCCTCCGTCTTGACTTTTTCACTGCGTTGGATCTCTGGGTGTCGCTCCGCTGCGCAGGACGGGAGGCTGGAACAGAGCTCAGGACGTTGACGCTCGGGACGACGAGGAGGTGGTCAGCGTGTCGCGCCGCAGCGTGGTGGGGCGACCCAGCGGCGCGACGCGCGAAGCCACGATTCCTGACCGTAAGCTTTTGGAGTTCCGCGCAGATCCATCTCCTCCTCCTCTTCCTCCGGAGGAGTACCGCTATGGTCGGGAACTCCTTGCGTAGCCAGCGGGAACATCGACCTGACCTCGGCGACACATAGGTAGAAGAAAAATCACACGCCATAAATATAAACTTTTGGCGCTCCTCGCGGATTTCTTGGATCTGCGCTGGACCCCATCCCTAGCGCGGAGCGCGCCAGGGGCGGCGCCGGAGGCGTCGCCAGGGGGGCCCCAGCGCGGATCTAAGACATCTGCGCGGAACACCAAAAACTCAAGTCTATGGCGTTTGCTCATTTTCGAACCGGGCGCGGCCTAACCGGCCCCTAGCAAACCATCGCCCCTCCCGTGCCGCCATCCTCGCCTCTCAGGCTGCCCTCCGGCCGCAGACATGCGTCTTGGGGCGAGGCGAGGGGGACGTCACGGAGGGGGGATGGCGTGCTAAGGGTCGGTTATGCCGCCCTGGATACATGGCCGATAGACCGGCGATAGACAAGGAGTCCACGATCGCGAATCCGCACGTTCCTGGGCGGGGTGGGCGGACAAGTCCCTGCCAGCGATGACCGGGCGGTTGGGGATCGATGCGCCAAGCCCCCTTCGCAATTTTTCTGTGATGTGAGCCCCCCGAGGCTCTCCACTCCTTCCTCGGGGCCGGCTTCTTGTCCCGAGTGTGGTTTTTGGTCGGGCGCCTCCCCGCCCGCAACGGGCCCCTGCAGCCATGGTGCTGCCATATGGAGCGCCGGGTAAGGAGCCAGGGCCAGTGGCTGGCCTGACAGCGAGAGCCCTTCCCGAACCCCAAGTGGTCACTACTTCGGCGTCTTGACCCTGTGGTGGATGCCCAGGCTCAACAAGGAACGATTTTCCTGCGGCGCAGAAGCTTTTGTTCTGCGCGCCTTCAACGCCCCCCCCTTCTGGTCGACCATGCGGCGACATATGCGTGTACGGTTAGGTCGGGCATGTCCTCCTACAGGCGGGTTTTCGACGAACAATTAGGGACAGTCAAACAATTGCTCCAACAGTGTCGATAACAATCAACAGAACGTCCCCATATTTTTTTGTGTGTGACTATTCTTGAATATTCTTCTTGTGTAGGGACATGCCCGACTTAAGTGTACGGTCAGGAACTGCTGCTTACCTGGTTGACCCACAAGGGGGTCCAGATGAAAGGGGGTGGTGCAATGGATTTGCGGCAATTGTATTGCACATGTCTTGCGCTTGAGAACTGTATCGCGTTGTGTTGCAACTGATGTGTTGCACGCGAGAATCCAGCAATGTATTTACGCTCTGGAATGTATTGCACGCCCCAAGTCTATTGCAACCCCACAAATCGATTGCACCAGATCTACTGCACCACCCCCTTGTCGCTGGACCCCCCCATTGGGCCAGCCAAAGCTTATCCTGCCGCGGCGGCGGCCCAGGCGACACGTTGTGCCCTGCGAGCGGAGAGCGCGTCTCTCCGCTCTGCGGGGCGGGAGCAAAGCTCGGGACGTTGGAGGAGGAGGAGGAGGAGGAGGAGGAGGGAGGAGGAGGAGGAGGAGGAGGAGGGAGGGAGGAGGAGGAGGAGGAGGAGGAGGAGGAGGAGGATGATGATGATGATGATGAGGAGGAGGAGGAGCGTGTCTCGCCGAAGCATGGTGGGTCAGAGCCAGCGGCGCGACGCGCGACGTCAGAACTCCTGACCGTAACTCCTCTGACCTCTCCCATGGTGCTTTCCGACCAGGATTCCGACCCATATGTTCAACGCATTTGAAGCATCAAGACTGTTGTTTCCCTGCGTTTCGGACTCTAAGAGGCCCTTGCTGGGCCCCGGGACCGTCAAAAACGACTCAGGATGAGAAGCTGGTCCCAGGGAGCGGGCCGAGACTACAAAATATCTCGACATCGGATCTCTGGCTAAGTCTCCGAACCTTTCCTGGGGTGCGTTCCGACCAGGATTCTGAGGAAAATCCAGCCGTGGCGACGCGGGACCTGGAGGTCAGACGTTGCGAAGCAAATTGCAACATCGCGAGAAATCACGGCCAAAGCTCTAAATCCCACCTTTCTGCAACATCCTTCGGGCGGGATCGATCAGTGATGGTCCCGGGGCCCGAAACCGGGCGGGATAGCCTGGCGTGAAAATGCAACGCCCGGATCTCAGGAAGATCTCCAGGACGACTGGCGGTATCGGTACCTTCCCAAAGACCCGATGTCCAAATCCCACCAGCCCTTCAGGGCATAGGTGGTCTAACGCGCCTCCTCGTCCACCCCTCCCTCTTCTTCCCCTTCGGGGAGGGGTTTATCATTGGGATAAACACCCCCTCCTCAACCCAGAACCATGCGCACACCATGGGGGCACCCCCCACGCCATCCCTATCAAAAAACAATACAAAACACACTCCGCCTCTACATCGGAGCATGCGCAATCAACCCGATGCGGGCCCCCCCCCTACCATCCCTGTCAAAAGACGATACAGTACACTTTGGGGCAAAGTCTGGAGTCATGTTCGTGAGGCCCGCGGACACTTTGTATTGTTTTTCGGCAGGGACGGCGGGGGGGTCAGCATTTTGCCTGCTGCGCGCAGGGCTACCATCCCTGAGAAACACACAATGCAAAATGCACCTCGCGGCTAAATGTGGATAGTGCGCGGCCACCCCGCGATCAGTGTCAAGTGGTTTTTGTCAGGGACGGCGGGGGTGGTGGCGTGTGGCCTGCTGTTCGCAGGTTCACCAGACACAATGATGGGCATTGGTTTTCGACCAGGATGGTAATGGTGGGGGCCGACATGTTTCCCGATGTGTGCTGTCACGTGCGCAGGCGCACCTGGCACTCTCCTGCACGTGACCTGGACGTGGCGCACCTGGCACGGCTGGAGAGAGCATCTGGCGCACTAAGTGTGCCTGGCACGCTCGGGTCCCAGGGGTGCCTGGCGCGCGTGGCGCGCCTGGCACGCGTGGCGCACCTCGCCCCAGCCTCGCGCACATGGGCTAGGTTTTGGTTCCCAGTAGCTGTCAAAGACGACCGCGGAATATGCTGAGTTGGGTGTTACCTATGTGTTGGGAGGGCGGGTGGGAGTGAGCTAGATGTTTTGCTATCTGGAGGTTCAACCAGCCAGTACAGCGCTTCGTGACCCCATAGGGAGCTCCACCGAAGCCCCCAATGGTGCCGCCCACATGCGTCCCCACATCCAATTTGGCATTTTCGCCCGCCCAGTACAGCGTTTCGTTGCCCAATAAGGAGCCCCACAGAAGCCCCCAGTGGGACCGCCCGCATGCGTCCCCCGCACCCAACTTGGCATTGTCACCCACACAATACAGCGCTTCGTGGCCCCATAGGGAGCCCCACCGAAGTCCCCAGTGGGACCGTCCGCATCCGTCCCCAGCACCCGATTTGGCATTTTCACCCACCCACTACAACGCCCCGTGGCCCCATAGGGAGCTCCACCGAAGCCCCCAATGGGACCGCCCGCGTGCGTGCACCATGCCCAATTTGGCATTTCAAGCCCCACAGGGAGCTCCACCGAAGCCCCCAGTGGGACCGCCAGCACGCGTCCCCCACAGGGAGCTCCACCGAAGCCTTCAGTGGGACCGCCCGCGTGCGTCCCCCATACCCAATTTGGCCTTTTTCACCGACCCAGTACAGCGCTTCGTCATCGGAAACGAAAAGTCGAGAAATCAAAAAGGCATTGCTTTCCCATAGGTTTTGAAAGGATTGTGGCCTCTTCGGGGCCTCCTTGGGGAGCTCTTTGGCCATTTGGAGCCGTCTTGGAGCGGTCTTGGGGTCTCCTTGGAGCATCTTGGGCGCCATCTTGAGGCATCTTGGGGTATCTTGAGCCATCTTGGAGCTCATCTTGGGCTCTCCGAGGCGCTCTTGGAGCCATCTTGGGCCATCTTGGGCGCCCAAACCCCTCGGGGGACCCCCCGTCCAGATCCAGGGGAGGGGGTAGGGGAATGGGTCAAGACACCAAGATGGCTCCGAGAGGGCCCAAGATGGCCCCAAGAGGGGCCCAAGAGAGCCTCAAAACGGCCCCACGAGCGCTCCAAGAGCGCCCCAAGAGGGGCCCAAGAGGCGATTCTATGCACTCTTGAATGGCGACGGTAATTGGGGAACCCCCCTTTTTTGATCGATGTCCTCCAAGATGGCCCGAAGAGCAATAGCGCCCCGAGAGGGCCCCAAGAGGCGCCCAGACCGCCCCAAGAGGCGCCCAAGATGCTTCCAAGAGGCTCCCAAGAGGCCCCCACGAGGCTTCGAGAGGATCCCCGAGGCACCCAAGATGCCCCCCCCAGACGTTACCAAGGGGCCCCCAACAAACTCCCAAGAGACATCCGAGGAGGCTCTTGTGTTCGTCCTTTTCCCCTCCTCCTCCTCCTCCTTCTCCTTTTCATCCTCCTCCTCCTTATCCGCCTACTCCTCCTCCTCCTCCCTCCTCCCTCCTCTCCCTCCCCCACCTCGGACGGCTTCCCCCGCTCTTTGTTTTTCTGCATGCTCCCGCACTCCCCTGGTCACCTCAACTCCCCTGGGCATCGTTTCTGGGTGGGCTGGTGGGGATACGTGCAGCGTCAACCACTTGTTCAGCACGCGGCCCCCTGCAGTCCCGACCTGCCCCCTGGGGAGGGCTTCTCATCCCGAGTCCTTCTTGCAGGTCCGGGACCCCCCTCCCTGGCGCGCAGAGCGCGCCAGGGGCGGCGCCGGAGGCGCCGCCGGGGGGGCCCAGCGCGGATCCAAGAAATCCGCGCGGAGCGCCAAAAGTTTATGTTTATGGCGTGTTTCTTCTTTTAGAACTGGCACCCATTGATCAAACACGTTTGAGACATCAAGGCTGGCTTGTTTTTGGCGACTTCGGCCTCGAGAGGCCCTCGCTGGGCCCCAGGACCTGTAAAAAGGACTCGGGACCTGCAGCGCCAAAAGTTTATGTCTATGGATTTGGTTCTTCTTCGGTGTTCCTCCCCCGAGGGCCCGCCGCCGCCCCGTGGCAGGCAGAGCAGCAGCGCGGCCCCCAGCACGAGCCGCTCGGGGCCGGCCGCGGCGGCCCGGCTGCGGCAGTGCCGCGGCCGCGGCGCCATCGCGGCCGTGCGGGGCGGCCGCGCACCGCCGCGCCGCCTCGGGGCCTAGGCGGCTCGCGGCGCACGCACCGCCGAGCTTTCTGCCCCTCGGCGCTCGAAGCAACTATGTGTGGTGTGGTGTGGTGTGTGTGTGTGTGTGTGTGTGTGTGTGTGGTGTGTGTGTGTGTGTGTGTGTGTGGTGTGTGTGTGCTGTGTGTGTTTTCCCCCTCCTCCTCCTTTTCCTCCTCCCCCAACCTCTCTCCCTGCCTCTGCCACTGGGCTTCGCATGGGTGCCACACAAGTGTGGTTTGTTTGTTTGTTTGTGTGTGTGTGTGTGTGTGTGTGTTTGTCTGTGTGTGTGTGTGTGCTTGTCCTCTGTGTGTGCGCCCCGTTTAGGTAGCACTCCGCCAGCGCAGTTACCCTGACGGGCCGCCGACGCAGAAGTGTGTGTGTGTGTGCGTGTGTGTGTGTGTCTGCGTGTGTGTGTGTGTGTGTGTGTGTGTGTGAGTGTGTGTGTGTGTGTGTCCTGACCTCCTTGCACCACGCAGCCGCTGTGCGCAGGAATGCCTGGCAGCATGGCCTTTTGACGAGCACTTGGGTGCCTCCATCGCTCGCTCGCCACTCTACCCTGCGCTGGTTCGACGTCTTCTACGCCTGTAGCATTTGCCTCAACCTCTGGGTGTGGGCGCGATGCCCGTCCAAGTCCACTGCCAGGTTGCTTCAGCAACAGCTGACCGCACCGGCCACACACGCAGGAAGACCTTCGTGCCGTGAGTGACCTTCCCCTTTCCTCCTCGCTCCTCGGCCGCCCTCTGCCCTGTCTCTTTCTCTTGCAACCGGACAACTAGTACGCTCCGCCCCAACTACTAGAACACACGAGCGGATTGCCTCTGACGCGCCTTGACGAAAAAATGTGTGTATGAGAGAGACAGAGGTCGAGAGAGAGAGAGAGAGAAAGAGAGAGAGAGAGTGTGTGTGGGTGTGTGAGTGTGTGCGTGCGTTGTTTTCCTGCGGGAAAGAGAGGGGGAGTGTGCGTGTGTGTGTGTGTGTGTGTGTGTTTGTGTGTGTGTGTGTGCGTGTGTGTGTGTGAGAGAGAGGAGTAAGGCAGCTTGCGTGGCCCCGAAAGGGAGCAGCGGCACCGGCCACGACCGGCATCGCTTCATGCTCGCCCACATCCCCTCGCAAGAGGTGCAGTCCAAGTTCCAGGACGGCTACGCGAACATCCACGAGGCGCGCACGGTGGTTGCATTGGTGAGCGCCCTCGCACCATGGGTGAGACGGACCAAGAGCACCATCCTTATACTGTCGCCGTACAAGCTCCAGCTGACCCCCGTACTTGCAGAGAACCCGTGCTCACTCTACGACAGCAGACGCTGCTCGCGAGCGGCGCAAGGGGACGGAACCGACATGACCAACGGCCCCGGCTCCCTACGACAACATGGACGGGGCAGCTCCACCTCCTCTCACGCCACCAAGGGGCCCTCGGGAGGAACATGGATCAATCGCGCCACGGCGGCAAACGGCCTGAGTGAGCACTTCAGCGGGATCGCAGAGCTTTTTCCAGAACTCCTGGAGAGCGAGGCGATCAGGATCACCACAATCGACGCCGCACAGGGGCAGGAAACCTCCCTCGTCATCCTCATGACCATTCGGGCCAACTCCATGCTAAATTTGGGCCACGTCGACGACCGGCACCGCATCAACGTGGGGCTGGCGTGTCCACAGTGCAACCTCATCATGACTGCCGACGCAAGGATGTTCCGCACGGCCACAGACGCTGCACTCCATCACCTGAGCACTTGGGCCCGGAAGGCAGACCTTGCCTTCGAATTCCACATCAATCGAGATGGAAGCCTACGCCAGACCAAGGCCGACCCAAAGGTCTTCATGGACGAAATACCCGAATCGGCCAACCCTGATGAAAAGGCCAGGCTCGTGGCGGAGGCCGAGCGCAGACGGAAGGAGAAGGAAGTAATCAAGGCCCGGCAGGGTCAGCAGGCTGTCTTCCTTGCGCGCGCCGATCTACCGCTCCCTGCCGACTGTGGCTGGAAGGACCTGGAGGACGACGTCAACGTTGCAACGACGAGGCTATTGGGCTGCGCAGCACTCGGTCCGCGCCTGCTATGGTGCCTCGGGCTACACCCGCAACAGTACGGCGTCGCGGACCAACCTACCGACCCCAGCCTTCAGGACAGGAAGGGATGGAGCATGAACGGGTGCCTCTTCTGCTGCTCGACGCTGGTAGGACTGGGCGCCGGCAACCTGGTCTACACTGCGGTTTTCGCGACCATCACGCGGGCGATAGGACTCGGAGTCACGGACAAAGACAACGCACGCGCACTCGACCCCAATCTGATCCCGCCCCGAAGGAACCGACCGAACATGCCAGCAGCGTGGCATATCAAGGAAGCCTGTATCCCCACTGGCGTCCCCAGGCGCAGACCCAAATGCTGGCGCCCATCTGCCTGCAAGTGCCAAAACCACAAAGAGCCACCCACAACGGCCGTGCTTCATGCCTTCTGTAACATGGGTCCAAAAGAAAGCCCGGCCACAGTTGTCAGCAGCCTACTGGGCAGCACCGGCGCGACCCCGAATGGCACCCAGGCCAGGATCCTCCTCGCCCTAACCCTCCTTATACAGCGCGAACCACGCACATCTGTACACGTGCGGAGACGCCGAGGGCATCGGAGACGTGTTCGAGGCCATCCTCGGCTTGTGCGAGCCGCACCGCCCACGCGACAAGACTGCTCGTGACCAGTTGGGCGCGTTGTTCAGGCTCCAGTGGAAACGCTTCAAGCAGCTGCACTCGGCACTGGAGCTCCTGATCACAGCGGTGCCCCGCTTAGTCACGGTCGCCCATCGCCACCCCCTGGCCAGGAGTGCGAATTGCCCCGCGACCTGGGAGGGCCTAGTGGCTAAGAAATTCCCGCTCCAGTCCACCCTCGCAGCCATCGAGGGCATCGTCTCCACAGCCAACCTGTCAGCCTTGGCAGTCCACGAGTGCGCCGCAAGCGCGCTCTACGTCGACGTGATCGGATCCGACACCGGCCTCGCCAACGACCCGGCCAAGCAGGCAAGCAGCGTCACCTGGACAGGTGGAGGATGCTCCTACACGCGCCTGCGCCTGGACGCACCCGCCCCTCTCGGGCCACGCCCTGGAGTGACGCTAAGGCCCCCATGGTTAGACAGCCGAGACACCAGGTGGGGGAAGGAGCAGTATAAAGCTGACTTCTACTGTCAAGGGTGCCTGCGCGGCCCCTCCAAGCACGATAAGGGCGCATGCGTCAGCAAGCGAACCCGCCAAACCATCAACAGCAACAGGCTGACGGAGTACTGCCAGGGGAAGGACCTGACCTGGCTTTGCATATGCTGCTGGACTACGAAGGCAATGGCCGAGCAGCAACCCATTCCAGACGACGTGGACTTCAAGAGCTGGCTCAACGACCGCCCCGACGACGTGCCTGTCCGGGCAACGCGCGCCCTTTCAGGGCTGTATCCGACGTCCGTACCCACGGCCCTGACGCCCCTGGACCAGCTACTGGTCCCACTGGAAGGCGACCTGAACCCCCTCAATGTGCGAACCACCCTCCCAGCCAGCATCGCGAACGACGACCGCCTGATCATCCAATTCCACAAGGAGAATGTCGGCATCTGGCGATGTGATGGCTGCCCCTCCGGCACAGAAGGACACAGGTGGGGGCCGGGGCAGGCCTGCCCTGGCATGTACGGGCACGCCGCGGATCCAGAAGGATTCCGCGACGGCTTCAACCTGGTCCACGGGCTCCCTCCCGTACAGCTGATAAGGGAGATGTTCCTGGCCAAGCGCTGGCATGCAGGCTGGTACTGCAAGGAATGCCTGATCCACCAATGGGACATGTCCCCATCAGCCGTGAGTCAGGTACCCGACAGATACGGCCCCGACGTATACCCAAGAGCAGGAGCCAGACCTCTCCCCGCTCTACCGGGCATCCCCGCCTCATCGGCAGAGGGCGCATCGCGCCCCAGCCAAGAGGAGGTGCTGCGACGCGCAGCCTCCTGGGATGAGGCAGAGCGCAGCTACTACGACCGCCGCGCCACTGCACTGCCACCCCCCGTCCGGGATCCCGACGCTGCGGCTTCCGCCCAGCCACCCGCGGGAAGCGTAACCGCCAGCGGGGCCCAGCAGCACAACGCCCCCCGGGCGGGCGTGCCCCCCGAGCAGACACCCAGCCCGGCCCAATCAACAAGGCCCACCAAAGAAAAACGCGTGTCACCCTGCCCAACGCCCACCAAACCGCAAACCGCACACTAACGGAAGCGATTCATCCCTTCACTCCCGCCCACTCCGCGTGGCGACGGGCCGACCCCGGCCCGGCCGGCCACGTGACCCACGGCTACCAAGTCCGGCGGGGCGCCGCCATCCGTTAGCGCGACACCTGAACCCCTCGGAAGGTGTGCAGAACACGGCAGCCGTGAAGAGCAGCAAGGGCAGGTCCCGGACACGCCCATCGTGGGCTCCCTGTGCCCAACTGCCACGGACAACCTAGGCATCCAGTGCGGCGACTACGTGGTCATCAGGGGTGATACCCTTCCCCGCGCCAGATGGTTCAGCACTGCGGACTGCGCCGAGCCCCTAACGACACAGCCCGTGGACGGAGCAATTTCCGGACCCGTCCTCCGTATCCCGGCCCGCTAACAGGACGCGCGGACGCAACTCGCCCAGATCGGCAGCGAGTGGCTGGAAATACGGGGCGTCGGCGACAGGACGCTACGCGTAAACGTCCTCACGCAGCGCTCTGGGCAGCTACCTTTCTGGACAGTGCCCAAGGCAAGGTGCGCGGAAAGCAAGCACCAGCGCTCCTCGACAGCCCCACGCGTGGCATCGACACCGGGGGAGACAAAGCGGCGTCCTCAGGGGGAATGCGGGACGGGCCCAAGCTCGAGCCCTACCCGCCGCAAGCGGACATACAGGACCCCACCTGCGAACCTGCGCCCCTCATGCCCCCTAAGGAGAAGGACCCCGACTGGGGCAATGACGACCAGGCGCAAGAGCAGGAGCTGCGCCTCGCCGAGGCCCAAAGCGAGGTCCATCCCGTCTCCTCGTCCTCAGACTCGGACACAGTCGAAGAGCACCAAGCCAAGACGAGTCCTCGGAGCGAGCGGCGCACCAGCCCCGAGATCGACCCGCGCAGTACCAGCCAGAGGGCTGCCCGCGCACCCGCTGAGCCAATCTTGCGCCCAGAGGCCGCGGCCGACGACCGGAACCTGCGCGCGCGGAGCCGCTCCAAAGGCCCGGAGGACCCACGACCGGCGCTCGCCCCTCTCCCTGCGCACCTCCTAGAGCGCTCGCGCGGCAGGCGTGGAGGCCGCGACTGATGGCCCGGGGAAGACTGTCCGAAGAATAATTGAAACGACCGCCCCAAAACCAGCCTGGGGGGCCCTAGCCGACGCTCGGGCGCACTCCTGGAAGAATCGCCCGACGCAGCGGCCAGCGCTGCGATGCCCGCGACGTCAACCTGCCCCCCGCGGAAACACCGCGCACAAAGCCATGCCAATTGATTAGCCCCCCCCCCCCACATCGACCCCGCCCCCCCCGCGCGCGGCCCCAAGTCCCCGATGCCGGTGATCGCGGACCGCCAGCGCCGACCCGTAGTCGCACTCAGGACTCCAGCCATGGCGACGAGCCCATGGGACGTGGCTTACCTACTGGAGCGGGGCGGAGATGTTTCGTAGATGGTTCGTAGATGTTTCGTGGATGTTTTTTGCGTGCGTAGATGTTTCGTAGATGTTTCGTACATGTTTTTGTGGGCGTAGATGTTTCGTAGATGTTTCGTACATGTTTTTGCGTGCGTAGATGTTTCGTACATGTTTCGTACATGTTTTTGTGGGCGTAGATGTTTCGTATATGTTTCGTAGATGTTTTGCCGACGAGGTTCGCCCCGCGAGCGGATTCGGGCTCGCGCGACCACCTCGCTTGTGCATTGTAATTTACAACACTTCAGGGGAGCTTCGGCCCGTGAACAGAATCGGGCTCGCGCGACCACGGTTTCAGCAGATGCGACCGCGTCGTTTTCGATCCCTCGGAAATGCACCAGATATGTTTCGTAGATGTTTCGTATATGTTTTTGCGTGCGTAGATATTTCGTAGATGATTCGTAGATGTTTGGTAAATGTTTCGCAAATGTTTCGTAGATGTTTAGTAGATGTTTGGGTGACCGGGGCTCGTGGGCAGGCGGGGTTCGAGCGCTCGGAGTCCCCGCCCCCGAGGGCTTCTGAGTCCCTCCCACAGAGTTCCGAGAGGCCCTTTTGAGAGCCCTCACAGGACGTATGATATCGTTTGGGCCGAGCCCTTTCGATGCGTGGTGGCGCCATGCCAATTGATTCCATTGAACAGAGCAGCCCGCAATGACAACAACACAGAGAAGAGCCCACTGCGCGGCCCCGCCACGCAAGATCAAACCACCAAACCACGCGATCCGCCCAAAACAGTAGCAAAAAAACTGGGCTGACGGAGCGGCACCAAAATCGCTTCATAGCAAAAAAACTGACCTGACGGAGCGGCGCCAAAATCGCTTCCCAGTCGAAGCCAACCAAACAAAACCTGGACAGCCCACTACTCGCGGCCTCTACAGCGGCAGGGTGCGGGAGCCAGTCGCCTGGGAGTCGTGTGCGACGGCGTTGGGGCGCGAGTCCAGAGAGGCCGACCGGGCCCGCGCAGGAGAGCGAGACCGCGACCGCGACCGCGACCGCAACCAGGGCGCGACGGGGGCACCTTGGCGCAGACACGACGCCAAGGACTGGGACAAAACTAAGGAGCGCTACTGGGACCAGAGCCGCGACACTGGCAGGGGCGCAGGTAGCGCACCCTGGCGCCAGCCAGAATCGCGCGACTTTTACCACAAGGACGATCGCAGCCACACCGACACCAGCCGGACTCGAACCACCTTCCGCGTTGGATGGCAGCGCCTCCCAAACGAGACAGCGGTAACACACCTGAGGAGGCTGCAAGCGGAAGGGGGATACCACTTCAACGCAGCCTGGCATTCGTGGTGCCAGCACATGTGCAAGAAGCAGGGCAAAGGCAAATCCAAAGACAACGCGCCTTTCGACCCGGGCCGCTGGCATCATTGGATCATCGACAAATTCCTGGATGACATGAGCACCAACAACTACCACGTGGAGGCGTGGTTCCGCAGCGCAGGCGTCTACGTGGACTGGGAGCGGGAGCAGAAGCTTTACCAGGACGTGCAGAGGAAAAGGGAGGTCGCTAAGGGTGACGGGCGCGACGGGGACCAGGCGCGCCGTTCCGGGTACCACGACGCCTGGACTGGAAAGCGCCCGCGGCGCTGACATTCGTCGACCCGACCGCCTCTTGCCCCACGGCACCGCAGCACAACCAGCCAATCGCTCCCACCACCTGCGCCCCCGACCCCGACCCACACCCCAACTCTCTCACCTGGCTGGGGACCGTGTGTCCCTCTTTTCCTCACCACCTGCACCCCATCGCCCCTGTGGCGCCCGCGTTCCACGTACCCACCCTTCCACCTGGACCCCGTCCTTCCCTTCCCCTCCCCCCCCCTCTCCCGTATTCAAGGATCTGTGACTCTGTGACTCTGTGTCCCACCTGTGCCCATCGGCTGAAGAAGATTCAAGGATCTGGGACTTTGTGTCCCAACTGTACCCATCTGCGACGCATTGGTGCACCGGCGACTTGCGTGGCACGCCCTTTTACCTGCAATGGGACCTTGTGTCCTACCTGTACACATTGGGGCTTGTCCCCACGTGAGCACCTCGGTGCAAGCTGACGCGACTTCGGCTGGCGCGGGATGCCGGCCTCTCTCCTCCCTGTTCGCTTCTTCCCCCCTCGCTCGCCTACCCCCCCCTCCCATGGCGGCGGCGCCGGGCACAGCGCGGCTCCGGCCCGGTGCTGGGCACTGCACCTTGCCGTTTCGGCGGCCCCGCTTGCCCTGGGCAGCGCGGCTCAGGCCCGGCCCTTGGCCACGCGATCGTCGGCGCATCGTGCGTGGCCCCCGCCCGTCTTCACGCGCTGACTGTGCAGGTCAGGCTTCCTCCCTGCACACCACCGACGTCCAGTCGGGCACAGACGGCCCTGTTGCTGGCCGCACCTCTTGGCTGCTCCCTGGACGTGGATTGGACTACCACCCCAGGCCGCTACCGACCACCCGGTGGCACAACGCTGCTCATCGTCTTCGTGGTCCTCCTCACCTCCTAGGCCTCTCCTCACCATTTGGTGGCACACGTTGCTCATCGCCTTCATGGTGGACTTCTTCCCCCTGGACGTCGACCTGTTCACGTCCTTCCGCACGCAGCACTTGAGGATGGTGATTTTGATGCGCCATCGACGACAACACCACACCGCTCACACTCCAGGACTTCGCCTCCGGCTCCTATCCAAGGTGTACCTTTTCCTGTGCAAGCTCCTCAGCACCGCCTGCACCCCGCGCCCTCCGGCCGCCTGAGGCCCCGCTCGCCAGCGCTCTGTCTCCCCAATTCGTGCTTTGCGCGGCCCGCCTAGCTCTTAACCGGAAGAGGTTCGCTGTCGACCCGCAGACCAAACAACATGTGTGTGTGTGTGCTTGTGTTTGTGTGTGTGTGTGAGAGAGAGAATGAGTGTGTGTGTATATGAGTGTGTGTGTGTGTGTGTGAAGCTGCGGGAATGTGTGTGTGTGTGTATGTGTCTTTGTGTGTGTGGCGGCTCCTCATACCCTCCCCGCCTTCCGACTCCGCTTGGCTTATGTCCTTATGTCACCTTCTACCCTCACCGTAGTTCCGTCCACCCATTGAGCCTCCCCGCCATCCATGCCAGGATGGTTATGGCTGCTGTCGGCTGCAAGACCTTCAATGGTCTCTGAGAGCTTTGCCGGGCGTAAACGCGCGCTTGCCGCTGCTTGCGCTCGAATTTCTACGCCCCAGTCGCCGCGTTCCGACAACTCCTCCTGCTCGCCGTCCTGCTTGACCTCCTTAGAGGCCTCCTAGATGGGTGTGGAGTGGAGTGGAAGCCCGGTTCGCGCGGCGACCGCGCAGGGCACTCAGACCATATAGAAAGCACGAAGATAACGGAGACAACTGGTGTGACAAGGGAGAAGAGGAATAATATTGTGAAAACACCGACAATGATGATGAAAATGAACAAGTAGATCGTGAAATTGATGACGACAATGCAACCCTCGTTCTGGTGGTTCGCCTGCGGCTCTCCGTCGTGCGCCAAGGCGGTCACGGCGTCATTCGTCGCATATTGCAAGAACTTGTGCCCAATGTCGACATTGCAGTAGCCGATGGAGTTCACCCAGCACCATCTGGCAGCCGCGCAACTCCGCCTCTGGGACCGTTTTGTTCCCCAGATAGCGGAAGCCCTGGAGGAGAGGGCGCTGCCGATCCGGGGCCTGGATCCAGATGGCCCAGCCGCAGCCGGCGTGCGTGCCTCTGCGACCGCCGTCGAAGGCAGCGGAGAGGCGCCACGGCCAAGCCGGCTGCCATGGTAGCGCCTGTGCCAGCCCCATGCGCAGGGAACGGCGCTCCGCCACTGCGCGCGTGGCCATTGCGTCCGCTGTCTTGTTGTTCTCCCGGTACACGCGGTGCACCAAGCACTGTCCCACCTGCGGCGGCCTCGCTCCCCGGCCCAACGTCTGCCCCAAGGTCTCCTGTGCCTCGCGGAGAATCGGTAGCAGCGCTTGGTTCCTGCAGCGGGCGCGTCCTTCCACCCAGTCGACCACGATCTGGCTGTCCCCTTGGATGGTCAGGAGCGGCTCCGCTGGGCTCTGTCTGGTCCATCGTGTGGGCTCGGTGAACCTCACGGCGCGTGGCGGCCGTGGCGGAGGCTCCGCTGGGGCTCTGTGCGGGCGACGACGCAGGGCAGCCAGGTGCTTGCCTCCCATACCGTAGCGCTCCAGGACGGCGGTGACAAAATCCCCCCTCGTGTGCTGTGCTGTCTTCAGGATGTCTTGGCGCCGTGTCTGGCCGCGCCAGTGGATGAAACAGTCTTCGTACGTCGCCACACGTTTCCAACCGGTACGATGCCGCCACCGCGGCTTCTCCTTGATCTGATTCCACGACGCTCTCGACCAGCCACGCACAAGTCGGACGACCTGGACTTCGTCGCGCCACTGAGTCTCAAGTAGATGGTGCATGAAAGCAGACACCTGCCTGCGCACCGCGTCAGCACGCCCGAAACTGTCGAGCACGAAACCATATTGTCGTTCCAGAAGCCGTTCCTCAACACTCTTATGCCCGAAAGCCAAATACTACTTCCGCGCCGACTTCGTGGCTCGACGCAGGTATCTAGCTAAGGCTTCACCTGGTTTCTTGCGGACGCCGGCCATCTTGCGCAGCATGCCCCCTTCCATCTGCTTGAGGCGGAGCACCAGTGTGTTCGTGAGCACCCAACTCTCGCAACCGAGCAACAACGTCGCCGGCACCGTTTCCGAGTACAGCGAGAACCTCTCCTTCAGAGACAGTTCCCGCGATCGGAGCGCAGTGGTGGCGTAGAAGGCCTTGACAGCGAGGCGCTCTCTGTGCTGTACTGCGATGGCTGCGGCACCCGTGCGGTGCAGCAGCGTGCCCAGCACCATCGTCTCCTCGACTTCGGGCACAAGCCACGTTCCAACGACAGCACAGACCGGCAACGCGCGGTTGCCGGGAGTCTCTGTGACACCTGTGTACCCTTCTGGCCTCGCCGCGAAGATTTCGTCCTCGGGCTGGGGTACTTGCCAGTGCCACATTCTGTTTCCAGGCATTGGTGTGAGGACGCACATCGAGGAGAGCTTCCAGAACAGTCCCAGTGAGAGCATGGCCCCCGTCAGTGTGGCCACCATATCGTGCAGCTGCTTGTGCGAGGCGGCGTACAAGAACCAGTTGTCCGCGTAGCAGGCGTGAGTGTGCCACTTGCCGCCGGCACGGACGCCGTAGTGCAGCTCGTTCCAATGCGGCAAAACCATACCGAAAGCAAGGCGTGTGACTGCGTCGCGTCGCCGATTTTTCGGCGATGCATCGGCGATGTATCGGCCATGCACTGGCGACGTCGGCGATGCCTCGGCGACGCCGGCGTGGATAACATCGGGCTGCACATCGAGCTGCATCGGCGATGCATCAGCAATGTGGCGCGATACTTCGACCCCATCTACTTCGACCCCCTCTGGGAGGCCCAGATACTTGCACTCGAATTTCTACGCTCGTCGCCGCGTTCCGACAACTCCTCCTGCTCGCCCTCCTGCTCGCCCTCCTGGGAGGAGGAGGAGGAGGAGGAGGAGGAGGAGGAGGAGGAGGAGGAGGAGGAGGAGGAGGAGGAGGAGGAGGAGGAGGAGGAGGAGGAGGCAGGAGCAGGAGGAGAAGGAGGTGTGTGTGTGTGTGTGTGTGTGTGTGTGTGTCCCCTCCTGTGCCTGTGCCCCCCCCCCCGCGCCAGCGGGGGCGCGCGCCGGCCCCGCCTCGGAGAGGGCGCGCTGCAGCGCGGGCCCGCCGCGCTCCCAGGCGATGCTGGCGGCCTGTGCCGAGGGCGCCCGCGGGCTCGGCTCTCCCAGCGTCCCTCAGGAAACTCCTCCTCCTCCTCCTCCTCCCCCTCCTACTCCTCCTCCTCCTCTCCTCCTCCTCCTCCTCCCTCCTCCTCCTCCTCCTCCTCCCCTCCTCCTTCTCCTCCTCCTCCTCCTCCTCCTCCTCTCCTCCTCCTCCTCCCCCTCCTCCCCCTCCTCCTCCTCCTCCTCCTCCTCCTCCTCCTCCTCCTCCTCCTCCTCCTCCCCCTCCTCTCAAGCAACTTGGGCTCGAGCATTTTGCCGTCCCCCAGGTCCTCTGCACCTCCACGTGGTGCTTGAGGGACTTGGCCCTGGTGTCAGCCACACCACTGGGGCCACGACCAAGACAGAGGTTTTTCGTACGGAACAAAAGCACTCGTTAGCGACATGTCGACGCCCCCGTGGACGAGGTGCGACAAATGCAAGCGTTGCGAGTGGAACTCGATCCTTAGCATGAAGCAGCGGAAGTGCCCTGGCTGCCAAACCGTTCTCACGCTCTACAAGAAGCCAGTCCGAGGCACGGTCAGGTTCGACCTTGACGCGGAGGCCGACGACATCGAGGACTTCCACGAGTGCGAGGAGGAGCTCGGCAGCGACACGGGCGGCGGCGGCGGCAGCAGGTCGGCTCGGCGCAGCCGCAGCCCCTCCCCGTCGGGCGTCAAGCGCAGTGGCAAGGGCGGTGGCACTGAGGTCTCGCAGCACTTGCGCAAGGCCTTGGCAGCGACCAACGATAAGGAGTTGCAGAATACCCTCAAGGCGCAGATCACGCGGATCCAGAACGATCCGCCGCCGTCTGCTGCCAACCCCGTCGACGCCATGAAGAGGGCGGACGGGGCCTTCAAGAACGCGGACCACTTGCACGAGCAAGCCGTGGCCTCTGTCCTCCGCCTTCGCTCCAGCCTGAAGGCAGCGGAGGCCAAAGAGGAGGCGGCCGCCCTGCGCCTGGCCGAGGCCAAGGAGGCCAAGACGGCAGCGGCTCGAGCGGTGGCCATGGCAGAGGGCGTCCAGGACGCCAACACACAGAACCAGAGCCAGCAGAAGGGACCCATGTTCAAGCTTGAGTGGGACGAGACCTTCTTCGCGGGCCTGGACCAGATGGATTGCACAGAGCCTGAACGAGCAGCACTGCAGACACTCCAGCAGGACCTTCTCAACACGCGTGGCCAGTTGGAAGGTAAGGAGAAGGAGATCACACAGTGGCTCGAGCAGGCCAAGAAGTTCCAGCAGGACATCACGGACAGGATGTCCAAGAAGCGCAAGGGCAAGGCAGGCGACGTGGCCCCTCCACCAGAGGCCCAGCCTGCAGAGGCGCCAGCGGCGGAGGGCTCGAAGGACTTACCGATGCCCCAGGCCGACGGCGAGGACGCCAAGCGCACCGAGAAGCTCAAAGAGGAAGCGAAGAAGCTGTCCGACGCGCGCCACCAGGCGATGATCGAGACGGCCAAGGCGAAGGGCAAGGGCTCCGAGAGCACGGCCGCCCCCAGGCAAGGCGACCCAGCGGCCGCCGCCGCTGGTGGGGGCGCAACGCCTGGCCAGGAGGCTGGGGCGGCTGCCGCGGCCTCGGCTTGACAAATGCAGGAGGGTTCGCCTCGGGCCCGTAACGCAACCGAGGGTCAGGAGTTCACGCACATGTTTGTGGCGAACGTGACGGAGCTCTCTGACAAAGTTTGGAAGTACCTGGTCAAGAATTCGGCAACCTACCACTTCTTCGGCTTCCTGGAGACACATGTTCACTCCTCTGCCGAACTGCATGAATGGGACAAAGAGGCTCGACTGCAGAAGCTCAGATTGCACCGCAATCCAGCGCGCGAGTCGGGCAAGACAGTTTCAGCTGACAAGCAAGACAGATCGAATGAAGGTGGAGAAATGTTCCTAGCACGGAAGCATCTTCAAGCGCACCTTCTCACTGAAGCTCGGGCAGCAGCTGCTCAGTTATCCGATGTTGGGACGTCGGCGCTGGACGGCTTCCTGCCGATGGTGATTCACCAGGCGGGCTACAGCCTCTTGGTCGTCTTGCTGTACGGCTACTCTTCGATACAGATGACGGGCCACAACAAGCGTCGGTATGGCCGACTGGGAGGTTTGCTCAAGTCGGCACGCATTCCGTGGCTCGTCATCGGCAATTTCAACGTGGACCCCACCGTGCTGCAGGCCTCCAGCTTCATTCAGCAGGTAGACGGGATCATTCGTGTGTCGCAAGGAGGTGTTGGCACGTGCGCGAGGAAAAATGCTCCAGACTCTCTCTTGGATTATATGGTCTGCTCGCAATCTGCCCTTCCCTTCGTCAAGGATCTGACTGTCGTCCGTGATGTGAGCTGGAAACCACATGTAGGCCTGCACCTCACTCTTAGGAGCTCGGGCCTCCAGTTGGTCACCAGGGTCCTCGAGGTGCCCCTTAGGCTGCCCCAGGTGGCTAGGCCTCAGACGGCTCCCACTCTTGGGTCCAGGAGCTCCCGTGCGAAGACTCTGAGGCAGTCGGCCCAAGCCGAGGCTGCTGCCAAGCGTGCTGGGATTATAAATTCACTTTTTGGGGACTGTGTCCAGTCTGAGTCTCACGACGATGTAGGGAGAGTTGAGGGTCCTATAGGGACGGATTCTGCGACTCAAGTATTTGAACCAGAGCTCGATCTCGACGTCTGGCCTGATGAGCCCGATCCTTTGGGGAATGAGCTTAATTTCTGTCCTGACGTGACGATCAGCCAACATCTTGTCACGCCAGCCCTTGCTGCTCCTCCCTCGGCCCCTCTCCCCGCGCCCAGGACTCCGAATCAGCCAGCACGTGACAGTCTTCGGGAGACTGGTGCTACTGCTGGCAACGGTGCGTCTGTGCGCGGTCTCAGCCCTCCCCCCAATTCGAGCCAGTCCCCCCCGACGGTTCAAACGATCAAGCCACGGAAGGCACCCGAGGAGCCGAGCCCGAACAGACTGGCCCTGCCGCGACCCCCCCCGAGCCTTCGTTCAAGATACCGCAGGATTTGTGGTGTCAGATTCGGGAAGATGTTGGGTTTGCGTCAGGAGCCACTTGTTTAGAATATGTCTCCCCTCCTTTGCTGCACTCCGTAGCGTTTCGGCTCGAACCAAAACACTCCGCCACAATATCAGGTTTATATGCTGCGTGGGCGACCACGGCAGAGCGCACCATCCTTGCGCACCACGATCAAGCCATGGCTGGCACGCCGCATGCGAATGGTCCTCAGTTTCGGGTACGCTCTGTCCACGAGGCTTCGCACCGACGGCAGCTCCACCTCCGAGACGGTCGTGCTCAATGGTGGACGAGACTGTGCACAGTTGTGGCTGGAGTCTTGCGGCACACGTCGCGTGACAACGGACATGTGCAACTGGATGGCTACCGCACCGCTTGTCATAAGCTCCTTGGTGATGTTCCTGCCGACGCCCATGGTTTGCTAAGGCTCGATAAGGACCCGCCGTGGGAGAAGTGGACCGGGTTTCTGCGTTGCGGAGGCCAGGTCGCCCTACCAGTTTTGGAATCTTGGGAACGATGTGCCAAACGTGTGACAGCTCGGGCCCAGCGGATAGCAGTCCAGTCATCGCTGCACGACTTCCGTGAGTGGGTGCTGGAGCCGAAGGCGTGTGGGATCCTCCACAAGTCCCTGAAGCCCAAGGTTCTACCAGCGGTCGAGCTGGCCATGGACGGACGCACCATCTACCACCCCAAAGATATCATGGACGAGAAGATGAATCATTACAAGCAGTTATGGGCCCCCACTGCCGTCAGCCTCAGCGACGCCAGGGAGCTGTTCAGGCAGATCCGAGCTGAGGCGGTCGACGCCCCGCTCGAGCCCATCGGCCCCACCAGCATAGTCAAGGCTTGCCGAAGGATGAAGGCGAACGCGGGCACGGGAGTGGACGGCTTCACGCCCGTCGACTACGAGCGCCTCCCAGCAGCAGGCCTGGCCGAAATGGCCCTGCTGCTGGAGGCGGTGGAGGCCGCCCTCACGTGGCCAGCGCAGGTGCTCCTGATCCTCGCGCGGCTCACACCCAAGAAGAGCACGGGAGATCGGGCGATAGGCCTGGTCTCTATGCTGGGCCGAGTATGGTCAATGATTCGTGAAGAAGAAATCCAGGTATGGAGTAAAGAACAATCAGCACATTGGGACGCTGCTATACGTGGCAATTCTTGCCTCCAAGAGGCTTTCTTGCGCTCGATAAGTGAAGAGGTCGCTCATAATTTCAAGATGCAACATGGGCACGCTATGCTAGACATAGAAGCCTTCTATGACTCAATACCATGGCAGCCACTTGTAGCAGCAGCGCTACGACTTAAATTTCCTCCTGTTGTGCTCTACCTCGAGCTGGTGCAATGTGTAGCCCCCAGGGCACTAGAACAAATGGGCGCGGCGACGGACCCGTTCGAACCCAGCCAGAGTGTAGTCCAAGGACTACGCTCTGGCACGCGCTTCGCCAAGGCGCTCACCCATTTCGTGATGGAAGCAGTTGCGACCATGCACCCGCAGTTCGATCACAGACTGTGGATCGACGACTTATCTCAACGCATGGCAGGCTCGAGGAAGGCACTCAGGCGACAGATGGTGGACTGCATAGTGTTCACGTGCGAGCAGCTGAAGCTCAGGAAGCTGAAAGTTGCCGCGAAGTCCATCATCATGTGCACCAACATGCACGACACGAGGGCTATCGTTAAGGATGTTCGCAGTAGAGGATATGAGTTCAAGGGTGTTTCGCAGGCCACGTACTTGGGCGTCGACTTCGGCTGTGGCAGGATGGCCAGATCGACCAGACGTGCACGCGAGACGAAGCACAAGCAGATCTCAACCAAGATTCGCAAATTCACCAAGGCCTCCAGGCAGTACCACGTGACTGCTAAATTACAGAAGCAGGGGGGCCTCCCTGCAGGCCTTTATGGCCACCAGGTGCACGGAGTCTTTGGCCAGCAGATGGTCTCGGTCCGCCGTCGTCTCGGGCAGTCGGTGTCAGCTGGCAACCGAGGCAGATGCTTGACCACGCTGCTGGATACCAAGACGCCTGACATGGACCCTGCGCACACGTTGCCCGCCAAGGCCGTCGACATGTGGCTGCGTACCTGGCGAGATCACCCGACCATTCGACCTTCAGTTAGACGCATTTGGCCAGTTATCCTGAGCAACCTCCAAGGGAAGACCCACGCCGAGCAAGCGCAGCAAGTTCGAGGACCAGTCTCGGCTGTCATCCTAAACCTTCTGCGGGCGGGCTGGACACCAACTACAGCTTCCACGTGGAGTTTCCCTACAGGCCCGAACTCGTATGAAGAATGGAACTTCCCTGACGACTGCTACACAGGTGACCCGCATATTGACACGCACGATGCTATATTGTCCGGCCTTAAGGAGTCCTTGTACGTCAATACGTGGCGCCAAGCTAGTACGCAGTACCTGGGATCTGGCTTACAGAACGGAGTTGGTAATGATTCGTACCGCCGATTGGTCCGACAGCTCAGCGAGGCTGACAACGGCAAGAGGCTCGCGGAGACCATGGTGATGGTGTCCACTGCGGGCTGCTGGACCAAGGACAGGAAGGCTAGTCTCATCAGGGCCTACGCGGGCGACAACATATGTGACCGATGCCGTGCAGCACCTGAGACGGCGAAGCACAGGTACTGGGAATGCAGTGAGAATAAAAAATCGCAGGCTTTCGCCTCCTCTGAGCACCTCGTGCCCCAGGCTTTAGCGCAGTTTGATAGTGAAGAAGGGTTTTGGGCTCGAGGCCTCATCCCTAGGGACTGGACCAGAGTCCCTCCTCCTGTCTCTGTCCCTGCCTGGTCTGCGACGGGCGTTAATGAGGTTGAAGTCGGGTGCCTCGGGGTCGGGTTTCGCGAGCGTCCAGTAATCGTCGCGGGAGACGCCTCTGGCGGTCCCGACTCGAAATCACCCAGGCTCCGACGCGTAGGTGTTGCTATTGTAAAGTTCGCCTCTCTCCACCCGCTCGTGGTTGAATCCTCCATCTCTGGCCCGCTTTGGGGGCCAAGACAGGCGGTTGCCAGAGGCGAGTTGTGTGCTTTTATGCTAGCTCTTAAAACGACCCTCGACCATCTAGTGTATATAACTGATTTTGAACCCCTGGCCAACAGTTGGTACGAATGCGCGTACAGATCACCGAAGGGACCTGACGCCGATCTGTGGGCTATCATTAGACAGCTGATGCTCCACCGCCCCATCACTGTGTTTCTGTGCTCTTCACTCCCAGTCACCAAGACGAGGAGGATATATGTGCAGGGCGGGCGACCAGCAGTCTCGTGCTAGCCAATACTGTTGTAGATGAAATAGCTGGTGCGGCAGCATTGGCGTGCAGGATCCCCGAATCGGTCCGACAGCAAATTCAGATTCACGAAAGGCGGGCTCTTTTGGTCCGAACGAGGTTGCTCAAAGCTACCCTCGATTGTTTTGTTGCTGAGAAAACCGTGGCCTTGGAAGCGCGGGACAGGAAAAGAGAGGGGGTCCCGCCTCCCCCTCCTCCCCTTCCCCGCCCCCCCGCTGCTGCTGCTCTCGCCCCGCTCCTCTCGGCTCACAGGCTCTCGGAGTGCAAACAGAAGTGTTCGAAGTGTTTCGGTTCGGCTACAAAAGCCACGACTGCTGAATTCTGGAACTCAGTGTGCCCCCCACTTGTAAATGTGAATGGCACGCTTATGTCTCCAGCTGTAGGGGGTCGTATTCACGTCGCGGGGGGCTGGCTACACCCCTCCCATCTCCTTAATTATCATACTGCGCTCAAAATTTGGTTCTGTGGCCGATGTGGAGCTTTCTCGGACCAGCAGCTTCGGTCCCTCGGGAAGGCTTGCACGGATATAACTCCCACGGGTAGGGTTTACCTTGATCGCATTAGAGACGGGCTCGCGCCCAAAGCCCTAAGCAAGGCCGACCAAGAACGGCGGCAGCGGAAAGTTTCTCTGTGCCCTGAGGTTTAAGCCCAAAGTTTATTATTGACTGGCTCCGCCACTGGTTCCTACTCCTACTCCTACTCCTCCTCCTCCTCCTCCTCCTCCTCCTCCTCCTCTGCCTCTTCGGGAAGCTCGGAAAAAAAAAAACTCCAAACGTTGACGTTGGGGAACTGGGGCATGGATCCGCTACCTTGCCGCTGGGCACGGAGTGGGCGTGTCCTCAGGTCCTTTGCCCAATCCCCTGAGACTCAGTCCTCGGTTCTGAGGGGTCAATGAAGGGCCCAGGCCAAAGCTGACGAAACCTCTTGGGGCTTGTCGCGTGTCCCCTGGGCTCCCCCTCATCTTGTCGCGTGATTCGGGCCCTTGAGGGCCCCCGGACGGGCCAAGAGAGCCCCAAAAGGCCCTCAAGACGGTCCAAGATGATCCCGAGACGCTGAATAATCGTTCCAAGACGTCCAAGATGGCCCCAATACCGTCCAAGAGGCCTCCAAGAAGCCGCCCAAGAAAGCCCTGAGAGGCATTGACTGTCCTTAGGCTTTTGTTGAACAGGATTTCGGCCTTCTCGCCTTTTCGGCTTCTCGACGCTCCAAGGCGGCCCAAGAGACCGCCAAGACCGCCTCAAGATGACCCGAGAGGCTCCCAAGAGGGCCCTAAGACGGCCAAATAGGGCCACGAGACGGTCCAAGAGGCGGCCAAGACGGTCCAAGAGGGCCCAAAGAGGGTCCATGGGGCGGACCACGAACCGACAATTCGAGCCTTCCGCCCTAAGAGGGCTCCAAGAGGCCCCAAGAGGCTCCCAGGACGCCCTAAGCGGCCCCCAAGAGCCTCCCAAGAGGACCCAAGAGGCCTCCAAGAGGCCCAAAAGAGGCACCAAGAGGCTCCAGAAGCCCCCCAGAGGCCTCGAAACTGCTCCCAAGATGCCCCCGAGAGGCCTCCAGCGCAATCCCAACGAACATCCGATAGGCTCTTATCCACAACCCAGGCACGGTGGCGGGCTGGGCCGAACGCCATTCGATCCGTCGCCTCCTGTTGGCTTGCCACAGGGGTGGCGGGCGTGAGAGATCCTAGACAGTGTTGGTTCTTTTGGAAAGCTCCCTGAGGCTTCGGCCTGTCCCGCCGGGGTCCCGGAGAGCCGCACAAGACCGCGCAAGCGACTGGAATTTGCATACAGATTTTTCTAAAGACGGCCAAGATGGCTTTCAAGACCGCCAAGATGGCCCAAGATGCCCTCCAAGTTCGCCCAAGATGGTCCAAGATGGCCTCAGAGAGTCAAGGATGCCTCCAAGTTGTGCAAGAAACACCTCAGACGGCTCAAGACGGCCCCAGAGGCCTCGAAGAGGCCTCCATGACGGCCCACGAGGCCTCGAAGATGTCCTTCAGGGTAGGTCAAACTCATTGATTTTACTTATGTTTTGAAGGATTTTGGCTTCTGCTCCTTTTCGGCCTTCCGACGGCCCAAGACTGACCAAGCGGCCATCAAGATCGCCCCAAGAATGCCCAAGAAGCCTCCAAGACGGCCCCAGGACGGCCCAAGGGGCCCCCAAGAAGCTCCAGATGGCCTCCAAGACTGCCAAGATGGTTTCTAAGATGTCTCCAAGACGGTTACGATGGCCAACAGCGAATGTGCGCGGCGCTAAAGCGAAAACCACATTTTGAAACCGACTCGCCCTCAATCCGTGAAACTCTTGCAACATTTGAAAACGAATGTGCGCGGCGCTAAGGCGAGAACCACATTTTGGAAACGACCCGCCCTCAGTCCATGCAACTGTTGCCAATTTTGAAGCTCCAAAATCATACATGGTGAGGAAGTCTCAGGCGAAAGGCCCGGCCCGCCCCAAAAAATGACTTCGGGGTGCGACAGGGAAAAGTTATGTCTATGGAAAAGGAATGGAGGAGGAGGAGGAGGAGGAGGAGGAGGAGGAGGAGGAGGAGGAGGAGGAGGAGGAGGACGAGGAGGAGGAGGACGAGGAGGAGGAGGACGGAGGAGGACGGAGGACGAAGGACGGAGGAGGAAGGAGGACAGAGGAGAAGGAGGAGGAGGAGAAGGAGGAGGAGGAGGTGGTGGTGGAGGAGGAGGAGGAGGGGGATGATGATGATGATGATGATGATGATGATGATGATGATGATGATGATGATGATGATGATGATGATGATGATGATGATGATTATGATGATGACGAGGAGGAGGAGGAGGACGAGGAGGGTCACCCCAGCAAAGGGTCACTCCCACGCACAACCGATCGGGCGGTGCGGGGCCGCAGCCCAGGCCGCCTTCAGCAGCAGCAGCCGCCTGGCCCACCGCATGGCGGAGCCACTCCGCGGCCCGGCCTCGCCTGGGGAGGAGGATATACAGTCCCAGACATGCTCGCGCCGGCCACTCCTCCTCCTCGGCCTCCTCCTCCTCCTCCTCCTCCTCCTCCGCCTCCTCCTCCTCCGCCTAAGCCTCCTCCTCCGCTTCCTCCCTCCGGGGCCCAGGGCGCAGTCCTCGCCCCGAGGGAGGAGGAAAATTGTTGGCAATTTTCGGCCTCTGGGAACCCTCGCCGGGCCCTGTGACCGTCAAACAACAATGCAGTATGAAAAACTGGCACGGGGGAGAAGGTCGGGACTTCTGGGGACCCCGTGTCGAGAAAACATCAGAACCTCGGATGTCTGGGGATACTCCAGGAATTTTGGTGGTTGTGTTTGCTGTTGGTTTTCTTGTTTCTTCTGCTATAGGAGGGGGGGGGCCCAGGCATCCGGCGGCTCGAACAAGATTCGAGACGTCCCGTGTCCATTTTTCGCCGTCTCGAACAAATCGAGCCGCCGGATGCTCGAGGGAGATGACATGTCTCCCTTCTCCCCTATCCCCGCGCAAGCAGCCCCATAGGCAACTGCCATGTCAAGGATGAGTCGCCGAAGTGCGCTGGCCATTCAAAGTCGGGCTGAGCATGCTAGCAGCTGTCATGGGCGAGGCGCTGCAGCCCGCTGAGAAGGGGTGGGTGGGTTGGAGGGGCGAGGAAGAGAGATGGGAGAAGAGGATGTCAGGGGAGGGGAAGGGACGATGAGACCCGTGTAGCTCCTGGAGATTTCTAAGACGCCGCGGCTTCTAGGCGAGAGCCCCATTTTGAAAACGGCCCGCCCTCCATCCGTGGAAACGTGGAGAGTTTCAACGTTGGCGTCGGACAACCGGGACCCTCGGCACCAACACGAGAACTTTCGGCTCGGCTATGGCATGGGCATCTACTGGGAGACGCTGGCGAGGCGGATCAACGCGCGCGCTCGTGGCGTCGCGCGGCGCCTGGGCGTGCCCCTCGTTTTCTTGCAGGCCGTTGACGAGTGCAGCACGATTCAGGGCGATCCCGACGCGGGCCGGCGCCTCCTGAACGTCCCGAACATGCACAAGACGGAGGACATCCACGGCGTCTTGCCGGCCCACGTTGGCATGGAGGTGCGATTCACGGCAGTGCAGGAGGAGCTGAAGAAGAAGTTGGGGCTCGTGCAGGAGCAACGGGCCACCATCGTGTCCTTCGAGTTCCACCGCGAGGACGAGCGGGACTACGAGGAGTGGGCGCTGGGCCAGCTCTTTCGCCCCCGCTACCTACCGAAGGGACTCTGGCTGCAGGTCCAAGGCTTCAAGGAGTCCCCGATCTACGAGGAGGTCGCCAAACTGATGCTGCCGGGCGCCGAAAGCGCCGTTGAACGCCGCGAGGCCGAGGTGCGGGCTCGGAGCTTGCTGATGTTCAGGCCCAGCGAGCAGGAGCTCACGTGGCAGAGCTCGGGGCCGCACGCCGTGCGCCGCTCGGGGTTCACTCTGACTCGCGCGTCCCACCTCACTTCCACGCTGTCGCAGGGCCAGACGCTGCGCAAGGGCGTCACCATTGAGTGCGCGAGGGGCGAGGACGCTGGCCGCACGGGCGTGTCGGGCGACCAGCGGTGGTTGCACCTCTACGTCATGTTCTCCCGCGCCACGTGCATGCGGAACATGCTGATCCTGCGGCCGCCCCCGCGCGACCTCCTGGAGCGAGGGCCGCCGGCGTCCTTGCGGAAGGCGCTCGAGGAGTTCGATGAGAAAACAAAGACCTCCAGGGGTGGGGTCGAGCAGCTCGCCGCGGAGCTTGTCTTCGTGCTGCCTCCCGCCTGAGCGCCGCGGCGCGCAGCTTGAGGCCCGCGGTGTTGTCCCAACGGTCTGGCCCGCGGGGTTGTCCCGACGGCCTGCCCTCGCGCCCCATCTGCCCGCGGGATTGCCCCAAAGGCATGCCCCGCGGGGTCGCCCCAAAGGCTTCGCGATCTAGCCGTCGGCGAACGCGCGCGCGCTGGCCGAAGCGGCGACGGCGCCGAGGAAAATCGACTTGCTTGCCCCGACAAGGGGGGACGGGAGGTGTACATAGAGAAGCGGCAGGAGGAAGATGAGGAGGGGGGAAGGGGTGGGGGGGGGGCGATGATGAGGAGGAGGTGGAGAAGGAGGAAGAGGAGTTGAAGGAGGGGGA
>CAUYUJ010014772.1:190000-217500 GCA_963575745.1 Prorocentrum cordatum | reverse complement strand
GGGAGGGAGGGAGGGAGGGAGGGAGGGAGGGAGGAGGAGGAGGAGGAGGAGGAGGAGGAGGAGGAGGAAGGAGGAGGAGGAGGGAGGAGAGATCTGGGGATGCCTGGGACCAACACGACGGCGACGGCGACGGCAGGCCCAGGCAGCCCTCCTCCTGCGGCTCGTCCCCCTCGTGGATGCGGGCCGCCTGCTGCAGCCTCCCCCGGGGGCGCGCGCGGTGGACGCCGCCGCCGCCGCAGCCGCCTCTCGAGGAACAAATAATGACATACGGTGGAGGCACTTTTGCCGACACATGCGTAAAACAACTTGACTTCGGATATTATATATATATATAATACACATGCGTATCTATATATATGTATATAAATATATATATGCACATATGTATATACATAGATATAGATATAACGGTGCACCGGAACCTCGACCGCAAATGTGAGTCCCGGGGACCTCGCCCGCCTCTGAGAGGCTTAAAATCGCCCTGGGGAGCCCTCGGATAGCAATCCCGGCGGCCCCAGACGGTCTCGAGACACCCCCAAGACGCCGTCCAGGGGTCTCTTGCGACGCACGATGCATTTCAAACTGCCCCGAAGGCTCCCAAGACGCCCCAAGAGGCCTGAAAGATGTCGAGACAAGGTTCGTACAACGCCCCCCCGCCTATGTCGGCACACCCGTCACACAAATCATGCCCCAGAAGGAGCTTCACCTATGGGACCAATGGGCAGCTTCGCATGGCGTTCCCCCGTCCATTTCAGAACATCCCTCGCACGGGTCGTGCCAGGAGGAGGTCCACCTGCGGCGTCAAAGGGGTTTTTGCGCGGTGGCATCCAAACTCATTCGGCACACCCTGCACGCGGATCGTGCCTCACGAGGAGTCCAGCGCACCCGTGCACGCGTGCTCCGCAGCAGCCATCTTTCCGCATTGTCCCGCGGCGCGCAGTGTATGAAGAGAGACCCGCACCCTGAGAGAAGACAATTTGGCCTCCCGCAGGGGCCCTCCCGGGGCGCATCTTGGAATCTTCGTGGGACGTTTTCGTGGCCTCTTGAGCCGTCTTATTCGCGCGTCTGCGGCCTTGTCAGTCCGCTCTGGTCGCTTCTAGCCTCTGGAGCTGTTTGGGCGGCGGGGAAAAGGCCCAGGAGGCCCAGGAGGCCCCGCACGGGGTCAACAATGACGTGGGCCAGGGGGTGGGATCCAGGAGGGTCTGGGCCTTGGCCTCAGGGCCCCTGGTACCCCAGCGCTGATATCTATATTTATTTATTTATATATATATATATATATCTATATATACACACACGTGTCTGTATATAAACCATCGCGCGCGCTGGGTCATCTGGGGGGTTCTCCGTGCTTCCTCTGGGGGGCATCTGGGGGGCATTCGGGCGGTTGCGGCCCTGTCAGGCCGCTCTGGTCGCTTCTAGCCTCTGGAGATGTTTGTGCGGCGGGGGAAAGGCCCAGGAGGCCCAGGGGCCCAGGAAGCCCCGCACGGGGTGAAACATGCCGTGGGCCCGGGGGGGATCCGGGAGGGTATCTGGGCCTGGGCCCAAGGGCCCCTGGTCCCCAGAACCATCGCGCGCGCTTCGCGCGCGCTCAGGCTCCAGCCCAGGCCGGGGGGGCGCTGGACGATCTTGGACGTCGCTATCAAGCACAGGCGCGCGACGGCATTTGAGGAGCTACTGGGGTGTTCCGCATGCTTCGTCAACTGGCTGTTGGAGGCACCTCTTGGGTGCTTCTTGGGGGGGCGTCTGAGGGTCCCTTGGGGGCATCGGTTCTGCAATCTGAAGCCGTCATTGGCCGTCTTGGCTGCGTGGAGGCCCGACTTGAGGCCACCTGCGGCCAGATTGAGGCAATCCTGAAGCCTCCCGGGGGCCTCCTGGAAGCAGTTTTGACGCATCGAGGGCACTCTTGGGCTATTTTAACACCTCTTGGACGTCTCCTAGGGGCCTGTTGGTCCCTCGGGAAGCTTTTGGCGTCCTCGTCGGACCACTTGAGGGCCTCTTGCGGCCTCCTGTGGGTCTTTGGGGGGGAACGCTCTGCTGTTGGGTCGCGTTTCCCTTCTTGGGCCTCTCTTGGGGCTCTTCGGGCCCTCTCGGGCCGTCTTGGGCGCCTCAAGCACCGTCTTGGGGCCCTCGCAGGCCGTCTTGGGGCCCTCTTGGAGGCCTCTTCCTCTATATTGGAACGGTATTGGAAGCCTCTTGGGCCGTCTTGGAGCATCGGGATGCCAAAAGGCCGAAACAATTAAAACCCGTCAAAGCCCAATCGTAAAACAATGAGTTGTGCCTCTTGGGGCCGCCTTGGGAGATCTCTTGGAACCTCGTCGGCCCTCTTGGGAGCTTCTTGGGGGCCTCTTGGATCCGCTCGGGGGCCTCTTGGGACTTCCCCAGAACCTCTCGGGGTAGAAAGCTCGGATTCTCGGTTCGTGCTTCCCTTCTTGGGCCTCTCTTGGGGCCGTCTTGGGGCCCTCTCGGGCCGTCTTGGGCACCTCAGGCACTGCCTTGGGGCCCTCGTGGGCCGCCCAGGGCCCTCTTGGAAGCCTCTTCGGCTATCTTGGAGCTGTCTTGGAGACCTCTTCCTCCTCCTCGTCCCCCTCCTCCTCCTCCTCCCACTCCAACTCTCTCTCCTCCTGATCCTCCTCCTCCTCCTCCTGCAGCGTGTTCCGGAAGGCTCCCGCCGGAACATGCTGTGCACAAGTGCTGTCACTGCTCCCGCCACCGTGCCCTGGGTGGTGGGTCGGAGGCCTCATGGGTGTTGGTTTGGATCTCGTGGTTGGCCTGTCGGGGACGTCGTGAAGGCAGTTTCGCAGCTTCTCGGTAGCCGTTTTGGGACCGTTGTGGGGCCTCCTCGGGGCTGTTTTGTGGCCTCTTTAGGCCTCGTTCGGGCCTCCTGGGTGCCTCTTGGGGGCCTCCTGGGGCCTCTTGGGGGCTCCTTGGGGCCTCCTGGGGCACTCTTCAAGTCGGAGGGTCGAATTTTGGAATCGTGGTCCCCCTCTTGGGCGCATCGTGGGGCCGTGTTGGGGCTCTGTTGGACGGTCTTGGGCGACTCTGGGGCCCTCTTGGGGCCCTCTTGGGCCGTCTTGGGGCGCTTGTGGGGGCCTATTGAGCCGTCTTGGAACGTCGGACAGCCGAAAAGGCTTGAAGGCCAAAATCGTTCGAAAACCTTCGTAAAATTGACGATTTCGGCCTCTTGAAGTGCTCTGGAGAGGCGTCGTGAAGCGTCGTGGAGTGCCTTGGGGGGCATCGCGGGCCGTCTTGGGCCTATCTTGGGCGTCCCGGAGCGGTCTTTCGTCCGGAACGCGCTTGGGCAAGCGCTGGGTTTGGGGAAGGCGAGTGGGAACCGTTCAGGCAGTTTGGGATGCTCGGGGCAAGAGGCGGAAGTCATCCTCATAAGACATGATGCAGTCTTCCTGGAGTCCGCCGGAACGCCTGGAATGATCACGCGCTGCGGTTTCCCATGCCAACGTCCTCGGACGTGGGCGCCCTGCCACGAGCGCGTTCTGGGAAGATGCTCCCGGAACGCGCTGAAAAGATCTCGAGGCTCCCAGGTGGCCTCCAAGAGACCCCAAGAAGTCTGATAGGTATCGTGCACGGTACGGCCCGAAGAGCGCCGAAGAGCCTCCCAAGACCGGCCCAAGACCACCCAAGAGACCCTCAGGACGGCCCCAAGACAGGCCAAGAAGGCTCCAAGACTGCCGAAGAGGCGCCCAGCACAGCCCCAGACCACCCCAGAACAGGCCCAAGATGGGCCCAAAAACGGGAGCAGGAGGCTTCCAGAGACCTCCGAGAGGCCTCCGGGACCCCCCAGAGGCCCCCAACACACCCCCCATCCTTGAGAGGCCCCAAAGAGACCCCGACGAGGCTCCAAGAACAGCCCAAGAGAGCTGCGAGAGCCGTCCCGAGAGAGCCCAAAGAGGGCAAAATCGTTGATTTCCAATGGTTTTTCCTATGTTTTTCGCCTTCTCCCTCGTGGGCCGCCCAGGGCCCTCTTGGAAGCCTCTTCGGCTATCTTGGAGCTGTCTTGGAGGCTTCTTCCTCCTCCTCGTCCCCCTCCTCCTCCTGATCTTCCTCCTCCTCCTCCTCCTCCTCCTCCTCCTCCTCCTCCTCCTGCAGCGTGTTCCGGAAGGCTCCCGCCGGAACATGCTGTGCACAAGTGCTGTCACTGCTCCCGCCACCGTGCCCTGGGTGGTGGGTCGGAGGCCTCATGGGTGTTGGTTTGGATCTCGTGGTTGGCCTGTCGGGGACGTCGTGAAGGCAGTTTCGTAGCTTCTCGGTAGCCGTTTTGGGACCGTTGTGGGGCCTCCTCGGGGCTGTTTTGTGGCCTCTTTAGGCCTCGTTCGGGCCTCCTGGGTGCCTCTTGGGGGCCTCCTGGGGCCTCTTGGGGGCTCCTTGGGGCCTCCTGGGGCACTCTTCAAGTCGGAGGGTCGAATTTTGGAATCGTGGTCCCCCTCTTGGGCGCATCGTGGGGCCGTGTTGGGGCTCTGTTGGACGGTCTTGGGCGACTCTGGGGCCCTCTTGGGGCCCTCTTGGGCCGTCTTGGGGCGCTCTTGGGGGCCTATTGAGCCGTCTCGGAACGTCGGACAGCCGAAAAGGCTTGAAGGCCCAAATCGTTCGAAAACCTTCGTAAAATTGACAATTTCGGCCTCTTGAAGCGCTCTGGAGAGGCGTCTTGAAGCGTAGCGTCGTGGAGTGCCTTGGGGGGCCTCTCGGGCCGTCTTGGGCCTATCTTGGGCGTCCCAGAACGGTCTTTCGGCGACTCGGGGCCCGCTTGGACCGTCTTGGGAGCCTCTGGAGGCCCTCCTGGACTATTTTGGGCCTCCCCGGCCGCCCCGTCCTTCCACGGGGGGTCGGAGGCGGCGGCCTCCGAGGCCCAGGACCCGGAAGCCCTATAAAAACACAAGGAAAATGAGCCCCGGTACCCCCATGGAGGGTCGGGGCAGCTGTTTTCGGGCACCGGGCCTTCTGGTGCCTCTTGGGGGTCTCTGGGGCCTCTTGGGGCTCCTTTGGGGCCTCCCGGGGCCCTGTGGAGGCGGGAGGCTCGAATTTCCGGTTCGCGGTTCCCCTCTTGGGGCCGTCTTGGGCCTCTCTTCGCCCGTCTTGGGCGCGTCTTGGGCCGTCTTGGGGCCCTCCAGAGCCGTCTTGAGGCCCTCTTGGAGGCCTCTTGGGCTGTCTTGGGGCGTCCGCGGGGGGCCTGTGAGCCGTCGTGGAGCGTCGGAGAGCTGAAAAAAGGCGGGAAAGGCAAAATGCATCCAAAACCTTAGAAAAATTAGCGATTTTGGCCTCCTGGGGCCCTCTGGGAGGGCCTCTTGGAAGCCTCTTGGAACGTCTTGGGGGCCTCTTGGGGGTCTCCTGGGGCCTCTTGGGGCCCGTTTGGGGCCTCCCGGGGCCCTGTGGAGGCGGGAGGCTCGAATTTCCGGTTCGGGGTTCCCCTCTTGGGGCCCTCTTGGGGCCGTCTTGGGCCTCTCTGGGCTGTCTTGGGCCGTCTTGGGGCCCTCCAGAGCCGACTTGAGACCATCTTGGAGGCCTCTTGGGCTGTCTTGGGGCGTCCGCGGGGGGCCTGTGAGCCGTCGTGGAGCGTCGGAAAGCTGAAAAGGCGGGAAAGGTAAAATGTGTCCAAAACCTTCGTAAAATAAACGCTTTGGCCTCTTGGGGCCCTCTGGGGGGGCCTCGTGGAGGCCTCTTGGAGCGTCTTGGGGGCCTCTTTGGCCGTCTTGGGCTTATCTTGAGTATCTTGGGGCCCTCTTGGCGCCCTCTTGGGCCTCTTGGGGCCTGCTGGGCCTGTCGTGGAGCGCTCTCGGGGCACTCTTGGGCCGCCTGGGCTGCTCCAGGGAGGCTCCAGGCCCCCCCCGTGGCCCCCATGGGGGTCCGAGGCTCCAATCTGGCGGCCCCAGGTCCCGTTCCCGTGTGTGTGTGTGTGTGTGTGTGAGTTGTGTGTGTGTGTGTGTGTATATATATATATATCTCTCTCTCTGTGTAGCCTTTGTCTCTCCAGTCCTGTTTCCTGCCTCCCGTTTCCTGTCTGCTAAGAGGCCCCGCCGCGTCACCAAAGGGGGGGCTGAACCTTAAATCCGGGCTGCTCCGGGCCACCCCAGGATTCTCATGGTGACGCCACCGCGCGGCCACAGGCCCGAGAGGCCTCTCAGATTGTCCGAAGAGGCTCCGAAGAGAGCCTCAGGAGGCCAATACGGACTAAGATGGCCTCAATATGTCCCATGATGGCCCCAAGACGGCCCAAGATGCTCCCAAGACGGCCCAAGAGGCCTCCAAGAGGGCCCCACGAAGCAAACATCAACGATCTCCCTAACGTTTTGAAGGTTTTTGGCCTTCTCGCCTTTTCGGCTTTCCGACGCTCCGAGACGGACCAAGAGTTCCCAAGATCGCCCCACGACGGCCCCAGAAGCCCCCTATGACGGCCCAAGAGGCCCCCAAGACGGCCGACGAGGGCCCCAAGACGGTCCAAGAGGCGCCCCAGACGGCCCAAAGGGCCCTAAGACGGTCTCAAGAGAGGCCCAAGAGGGAGCCCACGAACCGAAAACTCGACCTTTCCGCCTCGAGAGGGCCCCAGGAGGCCCCAAGAAGGTCCCAAGAGGCCCCAGGAGGCCCCCAAGAGACCCCAAGGGGACCCCTAGGAGGCCCCAATGAGACTCCCGCGCAGCCGCCCGCACTAGCAATAGGGGGGCCGGCGGCAGAGGGCCAAGCCCTTACGCTATATATATATATATATATATATATATATACATGTACATACAAAATACAGGGAGAGAGAGAGAGAGAGAGAGAGAGAGGGATAGAGGGAGAGAGAGAGAGAGAGAGAGAGAGAGAGCGAGAAAGAGAGAGAGAGAGAGACAGAAAGAAACAACAGAGAAAGAGAAAGACACATCGAGAGAACTAAATACATACATAGAGCGAGAGAGAGAGAGAGAGAGAACCAACGTGAGTCATGCAGGCAAGAGCCCCTGAGAGACCCGTGGGCTGCTCAGGGCCACGGTGAAGGCAGTGGATAAGGAACCATTGGATAAGGAATCTAGGGCCTCGAAACTGGTGGGAAACCAATTGAGGCTCGGTCGCGGATATCACCTCCGCCCTCCTCAGATACATAATCCCCCAGGTTCTGACGTCTCCTGGACACATTTTTGAATGAATGCCCCCACCGTGAGCCGAAAATTTTAGGAGTCCCGCGCGGATTGCTTGGATCGGCGACGGACTCACCCCCCCTGGCGCTAAGGACATCCGCGCGGACCGTTGAAAGTTTCTGTCTATGCCATCTTGTGTTCCTTGACTGCTGCCCCGCCCCCGCTGAGGGGCAGAGTTTGGGATGGACCAGCTCGGGGGGAAACATCGACCTTGAATCGACGATGAATCCCCGACAGGTCAGCGATAGCGAATCCGCACGTTCCAGGGAGGGGTGGGCTTTCAGGCCCCATCGGCGATGGATGGGCGAATGGGGGTCGATGCGTCCCCCCTGAGCCCATCTCCCCCTACCGTTGTCGGCAACTCCAGAAGGTGTGGCTTGCAAAGTGTGTGGTTTGCAACCAGCACCGTGGGGGGCACCCTGGGGGGGCACCCTGGGGGGCGGGCGAGGACCTCGACAGAGCTCTCCGCCGCGCCAGGAGGAGACCCGACGAAGACGTTATCCCGCCCCCCACGCCCCGCCGGTGCCGATCGCAAACCACACCCCGGCGTAACCAGGACCCTCTGTAGTCGCCGAGTGGGCGGCGCGGCGCGGCAGGGAAGAGGGAGGGAGGAGGAGGAGGACGAGGAGGAGAGCAGGAGGAAGGAGGGAGGGAGGAGGAGGAGGACGAGGAGGAGAGCATGGGGGGGAGGGAGGGAGAGAGGGAGGGAGGAGGAGGAGGAGGAGGAGCGAGGAGGAGGAGGAGCAGAGAGGGAGGAGGAGGAGGAGGAGCAGGAGGAGGCGAGGAGGAGGAGGAGGAGGAGGAGAAGGAGGAGCATATCTCCCCCTACCGTTGCCCCTGACCCGCCCCTCCCCCAGCCAGGCGTCTTCCGCTGCCGGGTCGCGGCGGCCCCCGGAGGCCAGCTTCGCGGCCCGCTGCTCGACGGCAGACCAGCGGCGCCACTCGGCCTCTGCGGCCCTCGCCTCGGCCTCCTGTCGGGGCCGCAGCGCGGGCCGCCGCCGGCGCGACGCTTTGCCGCCCGCGTCGCCGTCGTCGGAGGCATCGTTGTTCTGATCTTCTTCCTGCCCCCCCTTCCTTTCGGACGCAGCCAGCCCCCTCCCATCTTCTCCGCCCCCTCCCCTTCCTCGCTCCTCCTTCCTCCCTCGCTCCTCCTGCTCCGCTACGCCCTCCTCCTTCCTGGGAGGAGGAGGGGGAAGAGGGGGGAGGATGGGGGGAGGATGAAGGTGAGGAGGACAAGGAGAAACAGGAAGAGGAATCTCAAGAGGAAGAGGAGGAGGGGGAGGAGGAGGAGGAGGAGGAGGAGGAGGAGGAGATCCTGCCTCCTCCTCCTCCTTCTCTCCTCTTCCTCCTCCTCCTCCTCCTCCTCCTTTCGACTTTGCGAGGGCACTGGGCCTAGATGCCATATCTGGGAGACGCTCTGGCGGGAAAGGAAACAGGTAGTGATACGCTGTGCAGATAATGTTGCGCCCTATCAGTGGAGAGGACACAGGAGGTGAAGTGCGGGAGCGAGCCAGAAATTCATCACCGTTTTCCTCCTCCTCACTCGCTCGCTTGCGTAGTAAGGGTCGTACCGATCCACCCGTGCTGGCGAAAAGGCCGAGGAAAGACAACTATGAAGAGACTCCTCCTCCCACTTCCTCTCCTCCTCCTCCTCCGCCTCCTCTTCCTCTTCGTCTTCCTCACCTCCTTCGCCACCCTTTTTCCTTATCTGTCACACCCCGCGACCTGTCGGTTGGGCGGGCCGGTCGTTTCGCCTGAGGCTTCCTCACCATCGTCTGAACACATTGCAACAGCTTCGCGGATGGAGGGCGGGTGGTATTCTAAATGTGGCTCTCGCTTCAGCACCGCGCACATTCGTCTCAACGTGGGCGACAATTTCACGGACGGGGGGCGGGTGGTTTCCAACATGTGGTTCTCACCTGAGCGTCGCGCACATTCTTTTGAAAACTTGGCCACAGTTTCAAGGATGGATGGCGGCTCCTTTTCAAGATGTGGCTCTTGCCTTCGGGCCGCACGCACTCGTCTTGAAGGTTCGCAATGTTTTCAATGATTCGTATGGTTGACGTCCCAAGACTGGCGTTCTGGCGCAATTCAGGATTGTCCAGACGCATCACGATAATTCGTGGTGTTGAAGTTCCAAGAATTGTGTGTTCGGTCCCGTTTAGGCTTTGCAGGATGTAACAGTCACGTTGGCTCGCGGCGCTGAAGTACCAAGAATTGTGCAGACGGGTATCTTTCAATAGGGCACTTTGCGCAATGAGCATGCGTTCTTGTAGTGACCTGTGAAGAGGGATATTTGAAGGAGGGCTTAATGCAACATCGTTGATGCGTCTTCGGTTTGCACTGGTTCTCCTCCTTCCCCTCCTCCTGCCCCTCGTCCGCGCGCGCGCGCCTGCCTTCATGCCCCAACCGAGCGCAGCACACTCGCTCCGGGGACGGCGCGCGCAAGCCTGCCCCTCTCCCAAAAGTACCTCCCGATGGACCCTGGGGCCCGAGAGCGGATGCCAGATGCCGATCTACGCAGAAGGCATCTGTACTTAGGTCGGGCATGTTCCCATACAAACGGATCTTGGGTGAAACATAGAAATATAAAGCAGTCTAACACCACCACCGTGCCAAGCCAATACCATCCTGGCCCTGGCATGGTGTATACGCCCTCCCGGCCGAGGCCGAGGAGGGTCTACACCCCATCCTAGGGCCCAGCATGGCCCTGGCCTGGCACGGTGGTGGTGTGCATCAGTTACAGTAGGGGCCTGACCACAGGAAACCTCCCACAAGAAACTCAACCCTGAGGCCCCAGGACGTCCATTGGTTTTTGGTATGGGAAGGAGCGTCACGCTTTCCACAGCAAAACAATCGAAACCCCAAAAAAACCAGGGCGCCCTGGAGGCAAGCGGGGTGATTTTTGGCATGGGTCTCCACTGTATAGACACCTTCGCCGGACGATACCGGAGAGCACCCCCCCCGATTCTCAGAACCACGGCGCCGCAGGTCCGCGCACCTGCGCCCCGACGACCCCAGACCCCCGACGTCATGATTTTTTCATGACGCGACCCCCAGAGGTCCGGACCTATTCGCCGGGACCGGTTTTCCATTCTGAGTAGTTTTTTCACGGTCCCGAGGCCTGGTGAGGACCTCCAGAGGGCGAAAATAGCGAAAAACCTGCCGTCGTGATTTTTTCACGACGCGATGGGGTCTGGGACTCGCGATCCCGCGTGCCTGCCCAGGCGGGCATCTCGGCGGCCCGAAACGGCGGCCCCTCGGTCGCCCTTCGGTGGCGGCGGCGCGGCGGCGGCGAGGACGGCGAACCCGGCCGCCCCCCCGAGATGTTTTGCCGGCCGCGGCCCCCGAGAGCCCTGGACCTCCCTGAGGTCTATAAAGGGAAATTAGGACACACAAATAAATACACACAAATAAAAACATCCCCCACATTTTCCCACATTTTCTGGGCTTCTGTCTTCCCCCCCACTTCCCATCTTTTCCCATGTTTTCTGGGGATCGCCGATTCATTGTGTCTGTGTGCTTTTTCTCCCCTCCTGAGGTCTATAGGCGATGCACTTTTTCCACGGTGGTGGGCGTTCTCGCCTGCTTTCGGGCCGCGGGGCCCTCACGGATCGATCCGGATCGAACAGCGGCGCAGAAGGATTGGGTCTGGGGCTCCGGTGGTGATTTGTTGCAACACCTCGCTCGTGTCCTGAGATGGGGTCCTTGTCATTACGTTGACGTCTCCAGACCGCCTCTCCTTCTTCTCCCCCTCTTCCTCTTTTTCCATTCTCATACCACTCATATGCTCATACTTATACGACACCCTTCGTGTGATGAGGAGGTTCGGGGGGAAAAACAACGTCTCCCTCACTCGATCCCACCATCGATCTCACTATCGATATCGCTATCGATTTTTCCGTCGGTCTCACTATCGGTCTCCCTATCGATATCACTAGCGAAATCACCATTGATCTCAATATCGATCTTACGATCAATCTCGCGATCGATATCGCTACCGATATTTCTATCGATGCCACCATCGATCTCACTGTCGATTTCACCATCGATTTCACGATCAATTTCAAAATCGAACACACTACCGATTTCACTATCGATCTCACTATCGATCTTGTTGCCCTTTTCACTATCGGTTTCGCTTTTGGTCTCGTCACCGTTATAACAATCGATCTTACTACAAGGCACCGGCGGGACGCCGACGGGACACCACGGCGGGACACCTGGAGCCACCGCCCGCGGACAACGACGGGACACCGACGGGACACAGTGGCGGGACACCACGGCAGGACATCCCCGGCCACGCTTGCCCACCGGAGGGGCGGTCTTTTGTCTGGACCCTCCCTGGCCAGAGCGGAGTCATTCCTCTTGCCCGCCCACGCAGCTTCGACTCGCCCGCACGCACGGCACGAACCCGAAACCGACACGTCGGTCTTACGCCCCAAGTCCCCGGTCCAGATCAATCACACACCTCACGGGGTCCTTTACAAACCCGTTTTTTTCCATAGGCTCCATCACAAACCCACTCTGTCTCACGCAAATTCAGCCACAACACTCCCTCATTCAGGATCAGTCAGACTCAAACTCACGCGTACCGATTCAAGCATTTACCCTCAGACGCACTCGGACGAATGCACGCTCAAACTCTTTCACTCCGACACGCTCCTCCTCACTCAGATTCACTCGAATCTTTCTGGTTGTCCACGGTTCGCCGCGATATAGCAAACGTGGAATTCGGGCAGGCCAAAAGGGAACCGCGATGGGGGGAGGACACACCATTCTGCCCCCAAACATCCTGCGTTTTCGAAGTATATAGTGGGGATGTCTCACGCGAGACGCTGGTTTCAGCACTCCCAGAAAAGGGGGGGGTGGCGCCAACAATGAAGACACTCCTAGGTTCGCGCCCAGATCGTGGGCATGACTCAAGCGGTTTGCCTGTTTCTGCTCCTTACGTAAACCTTCCTTATTTGGTGGTCTGGTGGTCCAATCCTCATTGCGGTATGGCGCGGGTGGCACTTGGGCACCCCAGTGAGGGGCCGCCAATTGTGAGGACACTCCAGGATTCACGCCCATATTGAGGGGACGTCTCAAGCGGTTCGCTTGTTTCTGCCCCCGTACACTTTCGTGTTTGGGTGGTCCACTGCTCACCATGATATAGCACGCGTGGCACTGGGGCACCCTAAAAGGGGGGCCGCCAAGGGTGAGGACACTCTAGGATTCGTGCCCATCTTGTGTGCATGTCTCAATCGGTCTAACTGTTTCTGCCCTTCAAAAGGTGCCCAGGGATATACAGCAGGCGTCGAATCTGGGCACTCCACGGGGGAGCCGCCATGGGCGAATACATTCCAGAACTCGCGCCCAGATTGTGGGGATGTCTCAAACGGTTTGCCTGTTTCTGCCGCCCAGGCTTCTCCCTTTGGTGGTCCACTGCTCACCGCGTTCAAGCAAGCGTGACATCAGGGCACCCCACGGGGGAACCGCCAAGAGTGAGGACACTTCAGGATTCGCGCCCATCTTGTGGGCATGTCTCAAGGAGTTCGTCACACACACTCAACCTCGGACTCGCCCACGCTTAGACTCACTGACGCTCAGGCCCGCTCGCACTTAGACTCGCTCGCGCCTACACTCGTGCATTTTCGGACCCACTCGTACTCAGACTGGCTGGATTCATATTCGCTAACACTCAGGCTCAATCTTACCAGGACTTATTCACAGTCCGAATCGCTCACGCTCACATCACCCACGCTGAGAATCACTCGCGCTGCGGCTGACACACAACTTACTACCGCGATATAGCCGGCGTGGCACCTGGGCGCCCCAAGTGCCAGCAGGCGCCGCGAGTAACACGCCAGCGAGCAAGCGTAGCAACGCCATGCGCGTTTGCCTGCGTTGCCGCGGGGAGAACGACAAGAGGAACTCCCCCTCCGTCTTCTGTTTCCCTCGTCTCTACTGAAAAATGCCCAGATGATGCAAACGTCGCTGAAATCATCGCTGTCGTCGTCGTCGTCGTCGTCGTCGTCGTCGTCGTTGCTGCGTCTGTCGTCTACGCGGACTCGCTTTCACACCCGAGTGCTCGTCAAAGACAGAGTTCTCCAGCGATCTGTGACAGGAGTTTGGGATGCACACATTGGGATCTCCTCGACAAGTAACTAATTTATTCGCGCCGTCGGATCCCAAGGACCTTCCCCAATGAGTTGGGCGCCTTGGACCCATTTCTGATTGCCCGGGGCCCGAAAGTGGCCCGCAGAGGCTGGCATAATGGAAGAACGCGGCGATCCCTGAGATCCGACGGTGCGAACTCGCGAAACAATGCAACTGGGACCCTAGACCCCATTCAGCGGCATTTTTCCGGCTGGATCGATCTGTGATGGTCCGGGGCCCGAAATTGGGCGTTACAATATAGCAGCGCTTAGATCTCAGGAGTGGAAAAATCATGTCGTCGGTCTGGGACTGTGCCCAAACCAAAGTCCCTGCTTCGGCAGCCCTTCGGCAGCGTCAGCGGCGGCGCGGCGGCGGCGAGGACGACGAATATGCTCACCACTGGGGAAACCAAATTATACCTATACTGCAGCTCACCAGACCTCTACCTGGACGCGTTCTGACCATGATTTCAAGGCGAATTCAACCGTGGCGAAGAGGGCCTCCCACGAGGCCGAGAAAATCGAAAACGCAGGAAGGTTAGATCCGACGTAGCGAAACACGGCAACATCGTGTGGCAAATCACGATCAGAGCTCAGAGCTCAAGCTCAGAGCTTCATTTTCCTAGCCAGATCGATCTTTGAGGTTCCCGGGGCAAGGAGTATTGCGAAAACGCCTAGTGTAGAAAAGTGCGACGCTTGGATCTCAAGGGAAGGGTTGCAGTATCAATGCCTATAGATCCGATGACGTGTTCTTTTCAATACAAGGTCACCGAAATCCTCGACCCCTCCCCGAAGACCAAATTTTTTTATCCTGAGTCGTCTTGTGACGGTCCCGGGGCCCGGCAAGTGCCTCCAGAGGCCGAAAACAACATAACCTTTTCGTCTGGATTTCTCAGGGTGCCTTCCCAGACATCCGACGCCTCGACTTTTTCGAGACGCGGACCCCCGACCTCCCGACCACTTCCCAGGGACCGCTTTTTCGTCCCGAGTCCTTCATTCGCGGTCCCGAGGCCCGGCGAGGGCCCCGGCCGGGAGGCCGAAAACGACGACAGACCTCCATCTCGACTGTATCGAGACGCCCGGTGTCTGGGTTTTCCTCCTCTGACGCCCCGGGGGGCCCCTGCCTCGGCCGCCTTGCGCCGGTCCGAGCTCGGCGCCGCGACCGGCGCCGGCGCCGGCGCGGCGGCCTGGCGGGCCCGGCCCGGCGGCCTGGCCAACTCCTCGGCGGCGATGTCGCGCTCCGGCCCCAGACATGTGCGACGTCTTGGGCAAAGATCAGGGCGGGCTTGCGGGATTTTCGGCCTCTGGGGGTCCTTGCTGGGGAGGAGGAGGAGGAGGAGGAGGAGGAGGAGGAGGAGGAGGAGGAGGAGCCAAGGTGACGTCAGGAGATAAAGCTCGCCCTTCCCCTCGGCCTCTGGGGGCCCTTGCCGGGCCCCTGGGGCCGTCCAAGAACGGCTCGGCCTGAGAAGCCGGCCCTTGGGAAAGGGTTGGGACTTCCGAGGGCCGCGCACTGAACAACGCAAGACATCGCACGTCTGGGGCCGGCGTGCGGCGGGGGTCTGTGAGGTCCGGGCGTTGCAAATTTTTCACAATGGGCGTTTTCGCCCCAGGACCGTCGCACATCGACCCGGCTCGAAACGTCAGATGGGGTCTGGGGCTCGGGTGGTGATGTTTCGCGAAGCTGCAGCTGCATTGTCCGCAACGTCGTATCGCAATGTCACGATCGGCGCCGCGCGCTGGCTCGTGTTGTCGAGGCGACGATGGAGGAGGAGGAGGAGGAGGAGGAGGAGGAGGAGGAGGAGGAGGAGGAGGAGGAGGGGGATAAGGAGGAAGAGGAGGAGGAGGAGGAAGAGGAGGAGTAGAAGGATGATGATGATGCTGATGATGATGAGGAGGAGGAGGAGGATGAGGAGGATTGGGAGGAGGATGAGGACGAAAGTGAGGAATAGGAAGGAGGAGGAGGAGGAGCATGATGATGCTGCTGCTGATGATGATGCTGATACTGATGATGATGCTTATGATGATGCTTATGATGATGATGATGCTGATGATGATGCTGCTGCTGATGATGATGATGATGATGGTGGTGACGATTATGATGGTGGTGATGGTTATGGTGACGATGCTGATCGTGATGATGATACTGCTGACGACGATGATGATGCTGCTGATGATGATGACGATGCTGATGATGACGATGATGACGACGATGATGGCGATGATGATGATGCTGACTACGATGATGACGACGATGTTGATGATGATGCTAACGATGATGATGATGATGATGATGATGATGATGATGATGATGATGATGATGATGATGATGATGATGATGAGGATGATGATGATGATGATGATGATGCTGCTGCTGATGATGATGATGATGATGAGGATGGTGATGCTGATGCTGGTGATGATTATGATGATGATGATGATGATGATGAGGAGGAGGAGGAGGAGGAGGAGGAGGAGGAGGAAGAGGAGGAGGAGGAGGAGGAGGAGGAGAAGGGGGAGGAGGAGAAGGAGCAAGAGGACGGGCATGCACACTTCCATGGCCTTTGCAGGGTGGTGGTGGCGGAAGCAGGCGCGAGACCGAGCACGCCCAGGCGCAAGCGTCGTCTCCAATGTCTCCTCCGCGGTGGCTGGCGACCTCGCCGAGGACCACACGCGCTGCCTGTGGGGGGAGCGTGCGAGTCGCAGGACAGACGGGTAAGGAGAGGCTGCCGGCGGAGGGTAAGCCAAGGCCCGGCAGAGTTGTCGGTCAGGACGGGCACGATGGGGAGGACCAGGGACAAGAGGAGGCCGCAGGAGCGGAGGGAGGGGAGAAGCAGGAGAGGGAACTGGGCGGAGGGAAGGGGAAGGACGACACTGCGGCGGACGTCGGAAGACGATGATGATGATGATGATGATGATGATGATGATGATGATGATGATGATGATGGTGAGGATGATGATGAGGATGATGATGATGAGGATGATGATGATGGTGATGATGATAAGGAGGAGGAGGAGGAGGAGGAGGAGGAGGAGGAGGAGGCGGAGGAGGACAGGATGGGGGATAAGGGTGGGGATGGTGGGGGATGCCGTGTGGATCAGGAAGGGGCGAGGGGGCATGAGGATGGCGAGGGATTGGAGGAGGGGGGGGAGAACAAGGGGGGAGGGAGTGAGGGAGGGAGCAAGGAGGAGGAGGGAAGGGGGGCATGATGAGGTTTCGGATGAGGGAGAAGGATGATCGGGCGAGGGAGGGGGAACGGGGGAGAAGCAATACGGGGAAGAAAAGAAAGGGGGGGGGACAGGAGGAGGGGGACGAACGGACGGACACAGGAAGCATGCTAAGGATAAGGCGCCTGGGGCGGCACGCGGTGGCCGCATCACGGGCTCATGTGGCCTCCCTGCGAGCGACGAGTAAGAAGGGCCCGTTTGAGGGCCTTCCAGCTGGTGCAGCTGGCGCCTCTGGGGCCCTCGCTGGAGCCGCTACGGCGGGTTGTAATCCAAAGAAAAATCGAGGGCAGAGTCCTCTCAAGTCCTTTTGAGGGCGTGGGCGGCGCCCATGCAGGACGCGGGCAGCTACGGGAGGGGCAGGAGGGGCAGAAGGGGGCGGGTGGAGGGTCTGGAACATGTCGCTCAAGCGGGCGCGCGGGCTCTCCTGCGGCGTCCCTCTCCTCGCCCCAACCTCCTCTTCCCCCCCCCCCCCTCCGATGCCGAGCCTATGGGCAAGACCCTGCTGCAATTGCACGGTGACTCAGTGCATTTTCTGGGACGCGTTACTATCACCCCCTTATAATCTTACCACCATACATTCCACCTCCGTGGAGCATCCTGTCAGCACACTTCGCAACTTCCACGTTGTTTTTTCTCGGAGGTCGTCGACGTCGTCGTTGAGGCAAGAAGAGGCCTATGGGCAACATCCGATGTCGATACTTGGCTGGACGCATCAACTATTATCTTCACGCTCTCTTGCCTATGCAGCTTCCGCCGTGGCTGGGTCTTTCTCCTGCTCAACCTCCTTGCCGTCTCCGCCCTCGGCTATGGTGTCGCGACCCTTGCCGTCGGGCTTTTTCTGCCAAGAAAACTGGATCCAAGAGTCCTCGTCGTTGGGGTCCAACAGCGAGAAGTCGATTCACTTGCTGGGGCCGTTTTCTGCCAGCCGCACTTGATCCAGGAGTCCTCGTCGCCGGGGTCGAGCAGCGAGAAGGCAGTCCACCTGCTGAGGTCTTTCTTGGTCCAGTGGTTCTTGATCCACTTGGCCTCCTCGTCATCGCAAAAGACATTGGACTTCTCGTCTGCCTGCTGCTTCAGGTACTTTTTATTCTTGGACATGACGTTGTACATGTAAGCTCCGACTTTCAACTGCTGCCGGGATCCCATCATCATGGCGTTGCTGTCCGTCAGGCGCTCGTTCTTGCCCTTCAGCTGGATCCTGGTCTCTATCAGTGCCATCATCTCGCTTCCACTGCTCGGTCATTCCTGGTTTGCCCTCGCTTGATACATGCGCTGCGCCGCCTTTAGCTCCATCGGCCCCTCGATGATCGCGTTCATGCTGTCACTGGTCTCGCTCGTGACTGCGACCGCCTGCGCCATGATGTCGTGCGCGGTCTCCGGTGCGTGCTTGGTGCTGGTCTCCGCTGAGCCATCTGTGTTACTGTCGTATACCTGCGTTCCCTCGGCCATTGCGCGTAGCTGAATACTTCTTCGGTCGAAATGGTTGTCTATGTACGCGAGGCCAGGGCGCCTCGCCTCAAATGTATGAAGCCAGCCTCTGGAATCATAATGCTATGGTTGTGGGCTTCTGGCAATGCTTGGTCTCTTCTTCCCCCGTAGTGTGAAATGGTGCCCGCCCATGCTCATCATCTCGTAATTACTCGTCGTGGGTGGTAGCTGGAACCGGGTGGGCGCGTGGGCTTATTGCGATGTTTCCTCGTCGTCTTCACGCTGCCGTAACCGCCCAGCCACCGTCCCCAACGCCGTATTGTTTGTGATGGTTCGGCTGTCCTGCGCGTGCTGTTGCAGTAATGTACTCTCTGATCGTTGAGCGGGTCGTATCCAATCGCTGGAGACGGCTGCGCCAGGGTGCCTGACCCTCACCCCCCTCGCTCTCCTGCCCCTCGCCATCCAGGCGTGCCGTGATCCCGTCGCAAGTCACTACCTATGACCAATGCAGCAACTGCTTCTAAGCCTCTGTCGGCCACGCTTGCCTGCTCCAGCGACAGACCTGAAGGTGGCTCTGATGCCTGCAGTTCTCTCCTCCACATGTCTGCTTCGCAAATCGGCCTTGAATGGAGAGCTCTCTCGATGCTCGCGAGCTTGCGCCAATGCTATCCTCTTCCTCCCGTCTCCCTCCCTTGCGAAACCTTGCGGTGATGTGCCGCGTCCAACCCGCCTGGTCGGACAAACATAAGGTGATGCTTTTGCTGTGTACAACCCTATGTAACCACTGACTAGTTCTCCTGCGGGCACGCGCATGGTTGCCCGTCGTCGTTAATCCCAGTCCACCCCTGCTCATGCTGTCTGGCAGAGTGTCCTGCATGTGCTGTCTCCAGGCTCCGAAGTACGTGGCGTAGTCAGATGGTTGCTTCATCTTGTTGCTCTTGCTGGTCATTTGCTGTGCCGCACTTTGGGTAGTCGGTAGGTGCCCTTCTCTCTCCTGCTGGATAACCCTCGGGAAGAAAGGTCGGTGGATGCGGCGAGGGCCAATCCAGGATTGTTCCACTTCGAGTGCTTCCGTGCCGGTCATGCCCGCAACTGCGCGCTCGCCCGCCTCTGGGGCTGGCTTTGCTGCATCGTCGTTCTGGCTGCTCAGCGCCCCAGGGGCAACTTGAGGTGCTTCTTGCGCGCCCTCTTGAGCTCGGTCTTGGGCCCGCAACTCTGGCTCTTCACTCCCTTGATGTTCGCCGTGCCGTGGTCAAAGCCCCCCGTGAGAGTGCTCGGCTGCCTCGTGCCGAGGCGTCTCAGCAATGCCAGGTCGATTCCCTTGTCCTGAAAGTGCGCTCTGAAGTTGGGTGACGCGTTCGCCGCGTAAGTGACCTTGCCGCGACGGTCGTCGTCGTCCGTGCCGTCGCGCGCGAACGTGTCATGCGCCTTGCAGATGAGGGCCATCGTCGCTTTGATGGGGCCGTGCTCCGTCTCGCATGCCGCGATGAGCTGGCCCTGGGCGTTTTCCTCGAGCGCTTCATTGAGACCCTTGATCAGGGGGCGCCATGTTGATGTGCGGCGGCCCGAGACCATGCTCCTTTCCCATGGCCCTGACCGTCGCCGTGTAGTCCAAGCCCGCGTTGAGACAATCCTTGTACGCCCGCGCCAGAGCTGGGGCCAGCCAACAGCTCGTGTTGAGATGCATCAGCTCCCTCCTCTCCTGCGACGTCCTCGGCGCGAGCTTGTGCAGCGCGGGCAGCGCGTCGGCGAACCAGATTGCTCCGCTCTCGTTGCCTCCGGGAGACTCGCTGCCTCCTTCGCCTGCTCCCTTCTGCTTCGTGCCGCCGTCTCCGTTTGACTTCGCCTCGTCCTCCCCTCGTCTGACCCCTAGCCCTCGTGCGCGCCGCGGCTCCATCAGGTGCTGGGCGGTCGGCTCGTGCGGAACGGGGTCCAGTGTGGCGTTGTCGAGCGCGCAACTGAGACTCCAATAAATTTTGAGCTTCATGGTTTGAAAGCGCGCAAACGTAACCCTGTGGCTCCTGCGCTGGGTGCGGCCACTTGCTTCTGTCGACGTGACATGTTCCGTGAAGGACAGCCGCCCTGGTCGCGTGATCTATGGCCGTCCGACGATTACTGGAGCTGCTGGGACACCGCGGGCATTGGTTCGTCACGACAATCTGAGCTACCAACGGCCGCGCGTCGCGCATTTCCTTCCCGTGCCCTGCCAACGCCCGCGCTGTCGCAAATTCTGCGCCAGCGCCCCCCCCCCATCTTCCTCCGCGTGCGCATGGTCGCGCCAACGTGGCTGCCCCAACTCCGCTGCCCCCGCCTCTCCGTCGCCCCCCATCCTCCTGTGACCGCGTGCCCGCTGCGCTTCGCGCGGACGGTGGGTCCGTGGCCGCCCGCTGCAGTCGCTCGGGGGCGCCTGGGGGCAGGCGAGCTTAAGTCGGACGTTCTTATCCAACAAAGGACCCTCGGACGTCGTCACTTGGCGTTGCTAGGGCCTCTAAGTCCGCTTGGTACTGTTTCGTTCGAGGTGCGGGGTCTCCTGTCGCATTTCCGCCCCTTTGTTCGTCTGGCTCCCTCGACTTGGCCCAGGTTGGAGTCTCCGAGCGCCGCCGCGGAATCTGCCTCGCGGCCCCGCGGGCAACGCGTCCGTCGCGCGTGCCGTCGCAAGCGCCTCGCGCGTGAGGCAATCACAATCCGATCGGCCCATTCCCTGAACGCCCTATCCGTATTGTGGCGTCGCACCCCCTCCCCTCACGCAGTGCGAGCACATTCTAAGCAAGTCTAGCATCCAGTGCGACAACGAAGCGCTTCGGAAACAGGAAACGCGCGTGCTGCGAGTCCGCTCAGCGGTGCTCCAATGGCGAAGCCAATGAACATCACTCGTGTCACTGGCTGGGGGGTCTTGCTCGTCCTGGAGCGCCCCCCTGCCCCCGCGCAGGTCTGGCGGCTTCGTCTCCACGCTGTATCTCTCTCCCCCCCTAGCCTTGGCTGCTGGGTATGTGCGGCGCGGCCCCGATGCCTGCGTTTTTTTTGTCGTGGTACCTTCCATGTCTTTGCTGTTTCTCAGTGCGCGCGTCGCTCGAAAGCTGTGCGTGCCTTTGGCACTGAGAAGCTATACAAATATACATATATATATATATATACACATACATATATATATATATATATATATACATACATACATACATATATATATATATATATATGCCTATGCATAACGGGACGTGGCGCCGATTGCCGCTGTTGGGCGCCTGCCCCCGCCTGCCCGCGGCCCCGTTGCCGCGCGCGGCAACCTCTGCCATGTAAGGTCTTGGTAATATCGCCCGTGCAAGCGTTGCGCGCCACTGCGTGCATTTTCTGTGCGTGATGGGGTGTTCTGTGTCGCGCGAGATCTGCGCGATGTCGGCGCATCCGTCGTCGTGCCGTTTTTGCGCATGGATGTTGTAATAATCTTTGAATTCGTTGCCATGGCTCCAATGTGAATCCAATTTGCAGCCCGTCGCTGGGTGCCGTGCGTGCTTGTCCGTTGGTTGTGTCCATTGCCAAGCAGGCGTTGTTGATGGCTGCCGTCGCAAACGGTCTGTTATGGTCGGATGTGCGCTTCCATGCTGCTGCTTGCAGCAGTCGCCGGTCTGTGCTCGCAGACGCAATGGTGCAGTCGCAGTTGGGGTGGATCGTGCTGTGCCCCGCCTGTTTGGCTCGCAACTGGGTGGCCTGCGCGCGCAAGGCGCAATTTTTCCCCGCATCGATGCGCAACGCCCGCCCTTGCGCTCAAACGGGGCGGTCGGCGCGCTCGCCCCTACCTGGCAATCCTGCGTGCCAACTCATCCCGAAACTGTAACAAGCGTGCATCATCCTTTTCCCGGCGCTGCCTGCTTCGTTGTGATTGTTATCTGGGTCGAGCGCCATGCTGCGTTGCCAATCCAGCGGCGTGGTTTGTGTAGCCCGGTGCAGGCGCAACGGGCCGTCAAACATTTATTGTCCTTTCATTCTGTTTGGTTTTCCATGCTGTCTGGATTCATATTGTGCCGCTCCCGTCCCGCGCGCTGTGTCCTGCCAACAGAATGCGGTCCCGCTGTCGCGTTCCCCAGCTCATTCTCTTCCTGTCCCACCCAACTTCGCCCGTGCAGCCCGCCCCATTTTTCCAGCATGCCTCTGCCTCTCTTGTACTGTAAGAATGTAGTGCACTTAGCCAACTCATCCTCGTCCTCTTCTGTTCATCGCATGCTATTGCTTGTTGTTTAGTTTCTCATCTCCTGGTTGGGGCTCCCGAGGTTGGCCTGGGGATCCAACGACATCCAAGTGCATTCTACTGGCAGTCCCCTGGCAGGCCGTGCACGTCTTTTTTTGGCCTTCCTGCAGTGCCTGAGCATACCCCTCTTTGCCTCTTTCCACCGCATGCAACTCGTCGCCGTCCACAGCTAGATGTAGTTGCTCAGCTTTTGCCTCCTCTTACGCCTGCCTTGGCGCCTGAACGCACCTCTAATCTCCTCCCAATCCCCCAATCCTCCTTCGCGTGGGTGCTTCCCTTGCCCTCCTATCCACCGTTATCTGGTCCTAGTTGTTGTCGGACTGGAAGATTGTATGTTTCTTGGCCCCCCACCGTTCATGTTGTGCGCTATCCGTAGCCGGTGCATCGCTGCAGAACTGGAAGCCCCAAATGCTTCCCAGATCTGCTGCACTAACTTCTCCCGTCGTTTCGCTAACTGCTCCGCCCTCATTCCCTTGAGCCGTGCCGATGCTGTCGCTAAATCTTCCGCAACCCAGTCGTGCTCTTCGTTGGTATTACCTGGTTGGAGCTAGAGTCGGAGTTCTTCTTTTGACCGGCAGCTCCATCCGTTTGACTCTGACAGCTTTCCCGTCTTCGTCCAATGTGGGGTCTATATGTCCAAGCACGCTGCGCAACGCACTCCTAGTAGCCTCTCCGTACAGCGCCCATGTAAGATCTGGTGTGCTGCTGCTCTTGGCCTCCTCCCACCTGTCCCCTGGCATCCTCCTCCTATCCTCCTCCATCTGTTGAAGAAAGTGCAGGCGCCCCTTCCCCTTCCGAAGACACTCCATCAACTTGTTCCCATCGACGCCTTTGCCGTCTTTTCGTCGTGTCGGGTGGATGGGGAGGGAGAAGGAGAGAAACGGGAACATGGTCACGATGCCATCTCGCCTGGTGAGCTGGAGTCGCTTACCTATGGTATACAACGTCGTGTACGGCTCTGTCACATGCAGCACGCCACACGGTAATACCGTGTGGCGTGCTGCATGTCCCTCTCGTCCCCCGTGGCCCAACATCGGTGGACCTGATGTCCGTAAACGTACTGGCCACACACATACTGTTTTTTTCGATTATGTCCTAACCTTGCTTCCGTTCTCATTCTCCAATTTGGGGGCACCGTTGTCTATGTATCTACCAAGCTGTGCTGTAGCATGCCGTCGTGCGCTCCGGAAATCCCAGAATCTGTCTTGCGATCCCCTGCTATTCATGGCGTCGCTCTGCATCCCAATGCGTCGCACGCGTGCTGCACCGGCTGCATTGTTTTGTCAGCGATAGAAGCGTAAGGCTTGTAATGGGTCGGCGCCATGTACAAAGCAAATGCTGTCACATCTACTGGTTCCCCCTGTCATCGTACGCCTGCCACTCGACCCTGTACGTGTGCAGGGGGGCAAAGGTGCTGCGAAGGATCTCTGGAGGGAGCCTTCCTGAGACCAAGATTGTGGTACCACGCACTTTGTAATCCATTTGCCTTTCCGTGCGCCGAAGCGTAGGGCCCAATGTCGTGGGAAACATTTTTTTAAGCCTGGTTCTGGCACCGCCCACTCGTGTGTCCCACTCAGAAGTACAATGTCCCAACTCCTCCTCGTGGCGCTAATGTCCTCTCGTCTTCCACTTCCGCTCGCTGCATACGGGTTGTATGTCACGATCCACATGCCGCACCTGTTCCCCCGTCACTGCAGTGTCGGTCGGAGGGGGAGGAGGCGGAGAAGGAGGAGGAGTCGGAGGAGGAAGATGAGGAGGAGGAGGAGGGGGGAGGGAGAAAGGACGAGGAGGAAAACATGGATGAGGAGGAGGAGGAGGAGGAGGAGGAGGAGGAGGAGAAGGAGGAGGAACACGACGAAAAAGGAAGGAAACGGATATGGACGAGTCGGGAGGTGGAGCACGGGCGACACCGTCGTGGCCGCGCCTCCGGCGGCCAGAAGATGCGATGCCAGAACCTTAGGAAACGGAGCCGCCCGCACCGAGACGACCCCGAGGCGGCCAGGCACCCGGCCGAGGCGAGTCCAGGCCCGCGGCTCTCCGAGGCCGAGGCCGCGGCCACGGCAACGGCGACGGCGGCGACAGCGGTGGCGCTGGCTGGCACGGAGGAGTGGGGCTCAAATGTCGACGACCCGACTTTCTCAGCGCGCGGCCCTGGAGCTCCCGACACCCCCTTCCCCGGGGGCAACTTTCCCTCCTGGATCCGTGTCCGACGGCCCGATCACGGGCCCCCGTGGCTGAGGTGCTCGGGACGATCTCGGCACCCCCGGAGCGTTCTCGGCGAGGCGCAGATGCTGGAACTCACCCCGCTGCTGCCCAGAGATCCGACGTCGTGATTTTTTCGATGCGCGGTCCCCAGAAGTCCCGACGCATTCTCCAGGAACGGCTTTTCATCCTGAGCCGTTTTTTGACGGTCCCGGGGCCCGGCGAGGGCCCCTAGAGGCCGAAAGTTACGAAAAACCTGTCTTGATCTTTTCTAATGCGTTGGACATCTGGGGAAGACCCAGGGACGGCGGCGGCAGCGGCCGCGGCGCTGGCCGGTGCCAAGGGGAGGGGGGGAGCGGGGGCGATGGCTCGCGGCGGCGGGGGGCGCGCCGCAGCCACGAGCCCCAAGTCTGCCCGGAGGGCTGCCGCAGCGGCTCCCGGGCTGCCTTGGGGAGGTTTGGGGAGGGCCGGGGCGACGGTGGCATCGAGGGCCTCTCTCCTCCCCAGACCCCCTCGCGTTGTGAGAGAATCAGGACGGGAGGTTGTTCGCTACTTTCGGCCTCCCAGGGTCCTCACTGGGCCCCAGGACCATCCAAAAACGACTCAGGATGAAAAGCCGGTCCTGGGAAAGGGGGCCAGACCTCTGGGGGTCGACCTTGTGAACAAAGTCACGACGTCGGGGGTCTGGGTCGGCCTTCCTTCCTCCAACCTTTCTTCTTCTCCTCCTCCTCCTCCTGCTGCCAACGGAACGCAACTCGTTGACCCCCCGTCCCCGCATCGCAACTCGTTGTCCCCCCAGTGCCGGCCCTAGAAATCTGCGAGGACCTCCGAAACTTTAGGTTATGCAGCCCCTTTGGTCTTCGTGCAACCACCGTGTTACCATAAGGAACGCCGAATGAGGAACGACGGGGCTTTGCCACGAACATATTTCCCGACCTGGATCTAAGGAACGGCCCGAACATCAGAGCCCCTCCAAAGCTTTTTTTCCGTTTGTTTTGTTTATGTTTTTGTTTGTCTGCGTCTTGACTGTGTCGGTCGACCTGGTGGCCTTTGGGAGGGGAACGGGGGACGTCTTACTCCTCCCCTCTCTACCGTTTCCGTCAGGAGACCTGGCGGCAGCAACAGCAGTCATCCAATACAAGGGTGTTGTTTGTCGATCGCCGTTTGCACGTGCTTTTGCTCGGCGCACGGTCAGGAACTTTTGTGGAGCGTGCCGCGGAGGCTGCGGTCCCTGCGGCTGCCATGCCTTGCAAGCGGATGGCGTGCCGCTGTGCTTCGTGGCACGGGGGGGCTGGTTCAGGGCCCCCAAACCGTGTGGTGACGGACCGCGTGGTGCCCTCGGAATCCCCAACGACCTCACCGCGCGGTCGGCCACCGCACGGTGCTGGGGCCCTGGAGGCCCCAGTCCCTCGCGGCATCCTCGGAGAGAGGTCCGAATCCCCAAGTCGCGTGGTGACCCCGACTCCCCCCCGACTGACTCACCGCGCAGTGTGGTCACCACACCGTTTGGGGGCCCCCGAGCCGGGAACAACAGCACAGACCGCTGATGCTCGGCGACGGGGACGCGCGCCAGCGCCTCGCGCCGCAGCGCCGCGGGCCAGAGCCAGACAAGCGCGGCGCGCCGAGGAGCGAGCGCCCTCCGACCGTGACGGCACTGCACACGTCGTGATCCTGTGCCACTCGCGCGCTCCGCCGCAGGCCGCACGCCGCCGACGAGGCCCCCGGAGGCCGAGGCCGCTGCCGCGCGCGCACCGCGAGGGCACGCCACGCCGCCCGAGAGCGCCACGCGCACGAGGCCCACACGTGCGACGGCCGCACCATCCCGACGGCACGAGAGCCGCGCACGCTCCGAGTCTCGTGCTCAAGAAGCGGAAGAGGCCCACCAAGGCAGCCCCAGGACGACCCAAGAGGACCCCAAGGCGGCCCAAAGGACCCCCCCCGCAGAAGGGCCAAGATGGCCCCGGGAGGGGGAGCGCGAACTGACAGATCGCGCTCTCCGCTCCAAGCTGACCCCCGAGACCGCCAGCAGGCCCCCAAGAGGCCTCCCAGAATCCCCAGGAGGCTCCCAAGAGGGCCAAAGTAGGCCGCAGGAGGCCCCGAAGAGGCCTCGAGAGGCACCAAGGTATACTCAAAACCGCCCCCAAGAGGCTTCCGAGAGACTTCCCAAGAGATCTCCAAAGGCATCCAATACGCCTCTCACCTACAACCTAAGCGCGGGGGCGGGAAGGGCCGAAGGCCACTAGACCTGGCCCGGCACAGAAACGGGAAGAGCGCTTCAGAAACAGAAGCCGAAATGACTTACACCACCGTTCGTACTGGGAGCCTTGGCGTTGAGAGTTTGCTACGTCACCCCTCGCTCTTGGGAGCCTTGGTGTTCAGAGATTGTTGCGTTGCCGCCCGTTCCTGAGCCTTGGCTGGGCCTTGGTGTCAGGAACTTGTTACGTCACCGCTCTCTGCTGGGAGCCTTGGTCTTATCAGCTTGTTTACGTCACCGTTCGCGCTTGGGAGCCTTGGTGTGAAGAGCTTTTTGCGTTACCGATTGCTCTTTATTTGGCGTCTCTGGGCCTTCTTGGGAGTCCTATTGCGGCTCTTGTCGGGCCCTTTTGGAAGCCTCTTGGGAGCCTCTTGGGGCTTCTTGGGGGGCTCCTTTTCGGTTCGTGGTCCCCCTCTTGGGGCCGTCTTGGGGCCCTCTTGGGCCGTCTTGGGCGCCTCTTGGGCCGTCTTGGGCCGTTTTGGGGGCCTCTTGGGAGCGTCTTGGGCCGTCTTGGGGCGGTCTTCGGGGCCTCTTAGACTGTCTTGAACGCCGTGAAAGCCGAAAAACCTTATATACTAAAACTGTATCTTTTCCTAATAGAAAATCAATATTTTTGGGCCTCCTGGTGGCCTCTTGAGACGCCTCTTGGGGCTTCATGGGGAGCTCTTGGGGCCTCCTGGGAGCGTCTTGGGGCGAGAAGCTAGACTTTTCGGTTCGTGGTCCCCCTCTTGGGGCCGTCTTGGGGCCCTCTTGGGCGCCTTTTGGACAGTCTTGGGGCCCTCTTGGGCCGTTTTGGGGGCCTCTTGGGAGCCCCTTGGGCAGTCTTGGGACGGTCTTGGGGGCCTCTTGGGCCGTCGTCAACGCCGTGCAAGCCGCTCTTTCCG